>OZ018394.1:33794192-33890155 GCA_963969525.1 Ontholestes murinus
GTTTTCTTTGCGAGGTCATTTCTGTGCATATAGTTTATTAACATTTCCTTTAATTGAGGTATATATACAAATGTATAAGTATTCTATTTGTCAGTAAATAAAAGAAAATTTCAAAAATATTGGGTCTTGAGTTATTTCGGTTCCGACCAATACATGTCTTCACTTCAATCCAATCATCTCACCTAAATACCATTTGACAGGCGAAACTTCATTGTCATCAAAATAAAATATGATAATCGATTCACTAGTCGTCGTAAAGCAGTAGTTGAAAGATAGAAAAGCAAACCGAGGAATACACCTCTTGAAAATCAATGAAAACGATTTAATTCTCAAAAGTATTGTCACTGGCGATAAGACATGTATAGTTTACGATAACCTCGTGCGAAAATGATCATGGTATTACAAAATAATTACAATTTATGTTACAGGTCTTGCTGGCGGAGTTCATCATGTGTTCTTTCACTTAGGACCCTTCTGCTTCAGATTATGAAATTCATTCTTAGCAAAGTATTTTTACCATTTAGGTATACAGGGTGAGTTTTTTTCGATGTTCTCTATGGGGATCTCGGAAACTATAAGAGATAGAGAAACGGTTAAATGGAGAAAGAAGTGTAGATTTACGAGACGAATAAAATTCCACTTTCAAAGTTTTCAAAAAAGTCAAGGGTAACTAGATATTTTGAAAAAAGTAAAAAGTGTCAATTTTTTCAAATCAATATATCTCGGTTATTATAACAGATAGAAAAAAACTGTAAAGGACAAAGTTTTAGATAATTTTATGCAGATTAATAAAATCAGAAAATTTTTATCGCCATTATTTTCCGAGATACGACGCAAACTTACATTTTTTTAAATGGAAACCATAGTTGGCTGTGACCTCATTCAAAAGGTAATTTTTTTCTCTTTAATCTAATATGGCATACGACATAGTTATTTCTAAAAATAAATGAGTTATAGTCATTTAAAATTTTATTATAAATAAAAAATGGATAGCCATGAAAAAGATGAAATTAAAACAATTGCAGTTGTTTATAATATTAGCAATAATGTAATTATTAGTTTTACAGAGATAAATCAAAATGAAACAACTGCATAAAGTAATTCTGTAATTATCAATATATCAATGGGAGAGAAATTTTAATATTAAAAAATATGGTCAAAGAGTCCACTATTAATACTATTATGACATAAATTATATCTTTTTAAAATTGAATTTATCGGTTTTTGACTATTCTCATGTAAATTGAATTATATCTTTCAATAACAACTAGTTTATGATCCTCCACAGATTGATATGATTTTTCATATACTTTGTTTTTTACATAACCCCACAGAAAAAATTCTAAAACGCGCAGATTGGGAGATCTAAGTGGCCCTGGGATTGGTTTATTTCTTCCCACTTAAGAGTTAGGAAAAGCATAATTTAAATAATTTGTAAAGCCAACATGTTATTAGGTAGAGCACCGTCATATTGGTACCATTTTAATCTTGCTTGTAATGATAAATTTAAACAATCGAGCGTATATTCAAATGTTTTCTGAAGAAAATGAAAGTAATCAGTTTGACTTAGTGAGCTTTCAAAAATATATGGACAGAGAATTATTAATCCAAACATACCATGGATTAAACCCAAATTTAATTTGTAGTTTTCTCTGTGAAACTTCTCGTTGATTCATTTAAGTTCATCTATGTTCATTGTGGCGATTAAAAATACCACAAATAGTGAATCGCGATTCATCTGTTCATAATATTTTTGTAAGAAACGTATTATCCTCTTGACAAATGGGTTTATACCACATACAGAAGGCCATTTGATAATTACAAAATTTTATTCTTATGCTGGTTTTTCATTTTTATTTAACTTTGTAGAACTAATAATTACAATATTGCTATTATTATAAACAACTGCAATTGTTTTACTTTCATCTTTTTCATGGCTACCCATTTTTTATTTATAATAAAATTTAAAATGACTATAACTCACTTATTTTTAGAAATAACTATGTCGTATGTCATATTGGATTAAAAAGAAAAAAATTACCTTTTGAATGAGGCCATAGCCAACTATGGATTCCATTTAAAAAAATGTAAGTTTGCATCACATCTCGGAAAATAATGGCGATAAAAATTTTCTGATTATTTTTTATTAATCTACATAAAATTATCTAAAACTTTGTCCTTTGCATATTTTTTCTATCTGTTATAATAACCGAGATATATTGATTTGAAAAAATTGACACTTTTTACTTTTTTCAAAATATCTAGTTACCCTTGACTTTTTTGAAAACTTTGAAATTGGAATTTTATTCGTCTCGTTAATCTACACTACTTTCCCCATTTAACCGTTTCTCTATCTCTTATAGTTTCCGAGATCCCCATAGAGAACATCGAAAAAAACTCACCCTGTATATTGGCCATTATTGGCATATTTCTATCCATTTTACATTATGATATTATAGAAAGGTGGCAAAGGGTCGTCGAAATGAATTAAGACTCAACCCAATACTTAAAATAAAGTGGCAATGGACTAAGTGTCACCAAGAAATTGAATATACCATTGTAATGCTTATAGTGCGATTCACTATGTTAACATATTTATTGATAAATATATAAACATTATAGATATAGATATTAATATGATAAAATTACATTAGAAAACAAGTCGTGATTAACGCCTCTTAGTTAGTATACAGTATGAATGCAATTTGATTTCATCGTGCGATGGTGGTGTAATGGTCAGCATAGTTGCCTTCCAAGCAGTTGATCCGGGTTCGATTCCCGGCCATCGCATCTTTTTTTTAAATATATTTATATTTCTTTATAAAATTATATTTACTAATGCTTCGACTTATTGTTTTACAACTTTCAAAATTTAATTAAGCGATATTAAGTCGCTAAATGATCTTTTTTTAAATACTAAATAATGGCAAAACATGGTTGTCTACGAAGAAGAACTAACTAGAGAAGTATTTTTAAGTACCTATTTTATGATATGATATGGATATTGTTAAATACAATACAAATAAAAATAATAATAGTATTTTAACTGATTATTAATACAACTAACGTCATTTAGAATATATATATAATATAATATAGAAACCTAATTTAAATTTGTGAAACATAAAATCTATTAATCACTATTTACTATCAATATTGTTAAAATATTATATAATATATCAAATACTTAATACGTTCTAATAATATACTAAAACAAGTTTTCATTGTCTTTATGAACTGTGTCAAATTGAATTTTTTAAAACAATTCAAGTAGTTAATATGCAACAAACATTCAGTTTTCTTAAAAAATAGCAGATATCTAAATTAATTCATAACTTAATTTCCTATTTTTATTTGAAATATATTTTAAATATTTACAAAAATAAGTTAACATAAGTTTAAGATTTTAGACGTAAATTATTATTTATTTAAGGTCCATAAGTTGTTTTAACCTTTAGGCGTTATATTACAATACTTTCTTTTCAAAGTCGTGATATAAAAATACTAATTATATGAACCAAAGTACAATAATTATTTTACTATTTATAAATCAATTTAGCTAAGGCTATTTATTGACGAGTGCGGTAAACTTTTATGGCCAAGATTTGCACTTAGATAATTGAGCAATAAATATATTGTTTTCTGACCTTGAGAAATGATGTACGAATTATACGGATAGATTATAGAATGATTATACACTTTTATAGAATAAAATAGTATATGAACTATTATTAGAATTGAATAAATATGAATCCAATATTTTATGGATTTATGATGATGTTACTTGGCGAAACATCAATATTCCCTTAAATTGTTGCCTAAATATCCGTGTTTTATTAATTTAAAAAATCAAATATATTTAGGAAGAAATTACACCTTGTAAATATCGTATGTAAGTATGAAAATAAAATTATTCAATTTATAAATAATTTTCTTTGCTAAATTAATTGTGAAAATAAAATCCAAGAATTATTATATTTATAATAACATTAAACAGTTTATAAAATTAAACAATTCCAATTATTTTATTCAAGAAAACAATTAACTTTTTATATCACTTGTTATAAAAGGGTGGCCTTTTATAAATAAATGGTATAAATAAGTTAATTGTTTTCTTTATTTGTATAATTTTAAATTTTCCGCAACGCCTTTAATATTCAAGCATTAAATACTAAGTTAAAAATACTTTATTCACTAGAAAGACACATGAAATAAAAAAAAGGAATGAATAAACTAAAACGCAAAATAAATTTAGGCGAAATATGAAAATTGTTTCCATCCCCAATCCTCACGTGTACACATATTGGACCTTCTTTCCATCTGCACTGGGGGGCTGAAAATATTTTCAACCATTATATGCATACACTCCCTCATACATACAAGAACAAACGCCGGAATAAAATCTAGGGGAAATGCAATAACGCACTTTTTTTTAGAGTTTTTATGTAGTTGTTATGGAGTAAACCCTTCTGATCCCAAAGGGTCCGCTTGTCCCGCCGGAGTGTCTACGAGACAATTTAATATAACACCGGAACTTCCTTTTCCTTATCGTATTTCGCAACTTCTTAATAACATATTCACGCTGTATGCTTCAGAGGAAAATACGGCTTAATAATTTTGGCAAATTAAGTTCGTATAGATAAAGGTGTGTGTAAGTTAGTAAGTTGAATGTTTATTTTATATATAGAATTTTCATTAATTTAAAGTACTGGCAGTTAAAATTATGTGTTGTTTCAGAATACAAGTAATTGTAAAAATAAATTTGTAATTACTTTTTTAATTTTTCCTAATTTTTAAACAGAAAAATGTAACCATGTAGTATATATTTTTGATTAAATGGTTTCTAAACAGCAATTGGATAGGTGGGCGGTGCTCTTCACGATAGGGATATAATTAATGGTATTTTAGGGTGACGAAGGCAATCCTTTAAGTGGCAAGCTAATTTACACTAACATAAATAAACAAAATCACAGCGCAAAGACCAAATAGTCGACAGCCAAACATTACTACTGCTACTGATTTTTGAGAAAATATATATTTTTTTAATATAATAAAGAGTCGTATTTCAATTTTAATATATTATAATTAAATTACTCTTCATTTAATTATATTCGTTAAAATAAAAATACAATATTTATGAGAAATAATTAACTTACTTTTAATATAATGCTAATGTAATCATTGATTTTATATTCGGCCTATTTGTGGAATTTTTTTTTTCGATGTTTAACTCATTATTATTGATGGATAAGAATTTTTTTAATATTAAGGAAGTCAATTAGATTGAATTAATAAAATAAGCACTTAAAAAAGTCAATTAGTTTTATTTTTTTTACTAAATATTAACACACATAAAAACTAAGTTTTGAAATCATTATTATTTTATTATACAGTATCATATGACTTTTTTTTTACAAAAAATTACATTTCAAGGATGTTATTACAAGCACGCACTTACATTGAAATTAACTACTTTCAGTTGAAATTATATGATTAAAAATAATCACATGTCGATTTGACAAGCATGTAAATAAAGATACTGCGCAGTGTGTTGCCACTCGAACAGATCACAACATCGTGAATCTCATGCGTTAGTGTACGCATTCATTATTCAAAATTCTAGTTAAATTTATATTAATGTGAACAATTTCCGACCAAAAATGATGTTTCAGCGTTTATCTCGAGTACCAACGAAATTTTTTCTTAGGTATTGTGCTACTATTGGACATATCGTTAAATCTCCAGTTAAGGACATTGAAATCCCAAATATTCTGATGCATGAGTACATGTTGAGCGGTTTGGATAAATGGCATGACAAAGTGGCTGCGGTAAGTACATTTAGATTTTGTATGCGGAGCAAATAAGATTAAGGTCAAGAGATATCAAAACGTTAGTAGTTGTGGTGATTACATTACATGGTTTAAATTACATTAATTCAATATAAAATTCATTAGAGTTTTTATTAACGTTTAGAACGAACTTTTTAGGCATATATGCTATTTTTATTTTACGTTTGTTATTTAGATTTAACTATATATTTGATTAATCAAATTAGTTTCTCATTTTAAATATGCTATTAATTTCTAGCAACAATCAATTATACGTGTAACGTAATTTTATTGCAAAATTCCTTTTATCCTCAAATTAATAACAGGTTTGTTTTAATATTGTCGATAAAACAAATTTAACATATTGGTAGTGTCATATTGCTAATTAAAAAAATATATATCAATAAATATCAGTTGTATCCAAAATTATTATTTGTAAAATTATAGGATGTAAAATTCTTTTATATTAAAATATAATTGAAAACCTTGTAACAAAAGGAAGGCAAGGCCAATTTTCAAAAGTTGTTGAAAATAAGAAAATAATACTTTTATATTTATTGTTGTTTGGTGTGACAAAAATTTATATGCTATTATAAAACATAAACTGTTCGCATATTTCTTAATTTTTTTATTTATTATTATTATTTAATAATAAACAGTTTATTCAAAAGAAAGTCATAAATATGGACGGTTCTATCCCTCACACAGTTTTGATGACAAATAAGTAAATATTAGAGTTACTGTGAATTATTGAAGTTTGGATCTGCCTCCGTTTTGCACCAAAGCCAAAAAAAATACTACTCTCTTTTGTATTATAAAACACATACATACATGCAGGAGGTGGAATACAAAAAATTGAAAAACAAAGTTCAAATAGATATTCGACAAGCAAAAATCGATTAATATTCACACAAAATTGCCAACAACAATGTAGATTCGACAAGGTTATGGAATACCATTAGAGAAGCATCAAGTTACAGTACTTCAAATAACACCCAAGTAAATTTCATTACACCTGATAACAAAACGATACATTCAACTCAAAAAGTGATTGACTTATTGAATATTTATTTTATAAATGTTGGTCCCAAAAAATGTCATAATTATGACTACAAAAACTACACTATTAATTCCTTGTTTCTGTAAGCGACTACAGAACATGAAGTATTACAGATTATTGCAAAATTAAAAACAAAAATATCCTGTGGCATGGATAAGATAAGTTCACTGTTATTAGCGAAGGGAACTGCTTACGCTATTTTAAAAGTGCTATAGTAAAGACGATATTTAAAAAGGGAAACCAGAAAGAGGTCAGCAACTATAGACCGATATCGTTGATATCTTTGAGCACATAATTACAACAAGAATGATACGCCTTTTAAATACCTACTGCCCTTTAAACAAAACGCAATATGGATTTACACACGGAAAGTCAACAGAAGATGAAATTAGCACTCTCATTCAAAAAGCCTTAACAATAACCGCAAGCCCTTATGTGTTTTTTGGATTTGTTAGAGGCCTACGACACAGTTAACCACAACCATCTTTTACAAAAACTAGAGCACATGGGAATTAGAGGATTACCACATCAATTATTTAAATCCTACCTATGCGGACGAGTACAACGTATTGATTTAGATGGCTATTCCAGCAAGGAGGAGATTGTTCAGTGTGGTGTTCCCCGAGGAACCGTTTTGGGCCCTATCCTTTTCTTGGTGTATATTAATGACCTTCTTGAACTTAGATGAAATTGAACACTGATTGTATTTGCGGACGATATAACGGCCTTTTACGAAGACACTAGCTGTGTTGGACTGAAAGAAAAGGTTGAACAAGATTTGAGACAAATTCTTGATCATCTGGATAATAACCTCTTATCACTAGATATAGAAAAAAACAAATATCTATCCTTCTCTTGCCAAGCAAACACCCTCCCTACATTCCAAGAGTTAGTAGTCAAATCAAGCAGAGATGTTTGTAGGAGTCATTATTTATGAACATTTGAGATGGCATAAACTTATTCTATATGTTGTTCGGAAATTTAGGTACACATATTGCCAAATAAAATCACTATCTGAATTCCTCGACCGTGACCTCCTGAAAATAATATATTACTCATTAGTAGAAAGTCACATATATTATGGTCTAACATATTATTGATCAGCAAGGGATGTTCACCTGTATCCGCTAGAGGTTATCCAAATGAAAATTTTGAAACGAATTTTCAACAAACCACTGGACTATTCATCTGCCAAACTTTTTGAAGGAAGTAGAGTAATGACTACCCGCCAATGTTATTTCTATAAGGTAGGTCGAAAACATTCAAAGAGAAAGGAAGTGTAACTAAGCATACACATCAATATAATACTAGAAGAAAAGATGACTGGGTAGTACCTAAATGAAATTGGCAGTTATCCAAAAATGACTCGAGTATATCTTACCAAAAGTTTTTAATACAAAACCTAACTATATTAAAAGTGTGAAAACCGAACAAAAATTTAAAAGTGAACTTAAACTATACAGGGTCCTGCAACAGTGCGTCAAGCTTTCCTAGCGCCTTTCTCGTAAGAGATAGAAAAAAATGTTTCATATAAAAATTTATTGAATTAAAAATCTCTATGCCGTGAAATTATTTTAAAATATACAGGGTGTCCCAATTTTGCGTTATAACAAAAGCAAACATTTTTTTAAATGGAACACCCTGTATATTTTTTCATTTTATAATTTGGATAGTATTTTATAACTTAAACCTTTTTTTGGTTTTTAATTTCGATATGGCATTTCCGAGTTATTGACGTTTTTCTGAAAAAAATGTAAAAAGCGGAGGTTCACAAAAAAAATATTCTGATGTTGTATTTAAAATTTAAGAAATTTTCTTTTTCCTATGGTTGGTCATAAGTACTGTTTATGTACCAGTGTTAAAAATTTTCACTTTTGAGGAACCCTGCCTTTGTATCAGACACGCCATTTTCTAAAATTTCAAATTGTCGTAACTCTTTTTTTAAAATGGAATCGTATATTTTTTTAAATTTCATATTATTCTGCATCTAATTTCCTACAAAAAATATTAAGCATACCCTATACCTAAAAGTGATATTTTTCAAGATATAAAAAAATTTATATTTCAAACGGTCCTTGAATACGAATTTGTTTTTGAATAGATAGCCATGACTGAAAAAATGCATCTGTCAATTAAACAATTAGTTTGACATGTAAATGGGAGGTGTGAATTACAAAAAACAAAAGAAGAAAGCCTATCATCAACGAGGAACCAAAAAGACATTGGTGAAGGGACTGGCATAAGCGAGAGGTCAGTACAAAGCATTCTGAAGAAAAATCGATATCAAGCATATCATATTCAGCTACATAAAGAACTGAGTAATACTGATTTTCAATTTCGTTCCGAATTTTGTTTCTGGGGAAGACAGAAAATACAGGAGGATCTGTCGTTTTTCCAATATATTTTATTCACGGATGAGGCGTCATCCCATAACAACGGATCTGTCAATAGGTACAATTTTCACTATTATTTAACTGATAATCCGCATGTTATGAGACAAGTTGATCATCAGCATTGAATGTCTGGGGCGGAATTTATGGAAACCATGTTGTAGGTCAACATTTCTTCGAGGGCCATCTCAGTAAGTCTATGTATTTGTACTTCTTGCAAATTGAATTACCCGGAACGTTAGCTAATGTACCCTAACTAACAAGAAAAAGGGTGTGGTTTTAACAAGACGGAGCACCTGCCCAATTTTCACAAGACGTAAGGGCATTTCATTTTTCCCAACCAGTGGATTCGTAGGAATGGACCCACCAAATGACCTGCTAGATCTAAGGATCTAACAAAACCTGAAATTGTTTATAAGGAATCACCAATAGCACTGAATATCATATGCTTGATATCGATTTTTCTTCAGAATGCTTTGTACTGACCTCTCGCTTATGCCAGTTCCTTCACCAATGTCTTTTTGGTTCCTCGTTGATGATAGGCTTTCTTCTTTTGTTTTTTGTAATTCACACCTCCCATTTACATGTCAAACTAATTGTTTAATTGACAGATGCATTTTTTTCAGTCATGGCTATCTATTCAAAAACAAATTCGCATTCAAGGACCGTTTGAAATATAAATTCTTTTATATCTTGAAAATTATCACTTTTAGGTATAGGGTATTCTTAACATTTTTTGTAGAAAATTAGATGTAGAATAATATAAAATTTAAAAAAATATATGATTCCATTTAAAAAAAAAGAGTTACGACAATTTGAAATTTTAGAAAATGGCGTGTCTGATACAAAGGCAGGGTTCCTCAAAAGTGAAAATTTTTAACACTGGTACATAAACAGTACTTATGACCAACCATAGGAAAAAGAAAATTTCTTAAATTTTAAATACAACATCAGAATTTTTTTTTTTGTAAACCTCAGCTTTTTACATTTTTTTCAGAAAAACGTCAATAACTCGGAAATGCCATATCGAAATTAAAAACCAAAAAAAGGTTTAAGTTATAAAATACTATCCAAATTATAAAATGAAAAAATATACAGGGTGTTCCATTTAAAAAAATGTTTGCTTTTGTTATAACGCAAAATTGGGACACCCTGTATATTTTAAAATAATTTTACGGCATAGAGATTTTAAATTCAATAAATTTTTATATGAAACATTTTTTTCTATCTCTTACGAGAAAGGCGCTAGGAAAGCTTGACGCACTGTTGCAGGACCCTGTATATATATGAAACGACACAAATTGTGATACCTTTGAGGGACTATTATAAATTCTCAAACATTGTAAATTATCGATCCATTACTGTTAACTCTACTTCTGATGCTATGGTTCTCGTACTATTTATATAATATTGTTCCTTTTCATAAGTATTGTATATTATAATTGATATTATATTCTAATATTTTTCTTTTAAATTCTTAATTATACTTTAAATGCGCCATTTTAAGTTGTATGTATACGCACAAGATTATATCTTTTGTGAATCCTTGTATATTCATGTAGAAATTGTGTATCTTTACGTGAATAAACTCATTATTATTGCTATATAACTATGTTTTTATTTCAAGAACTATTCATCAGCAAGTCTCCACATTTGTTATTACTTTTTTAAATGACTTTCATAATAGAATAATAAAATGTATTAAAATCATTTAGTTCGTTGTAGTAAATTAAATAATAAATTTAAAAATACGAAAACATTTCGTGAATCTACAACAATGAGTCTTACTAAGACTACAAAACAAATTAATTTGAAACAACTACTTCTCTAGCTAATACTTCGACAGACATTGAATAATACAAATTAATTTGCGCGTTACAAATAGTACAACTATTAAAGCAACACTAATTTGAATGAAATTATTTCTGTTGAATAAACTATTATTAGTTTACAGTCTGGACTACTAGTCTGCAATGGCTTTACAAAAGTACCAGGCTATTTATCAATTTGCGCTTCTTTAAAGTACATAAGTTCAAAATATGTATGATTAAATCATATCTACCCCTGAAATGACATTTACATATTTTAAGGATCCTGGATTCATTCAATTAGTTTGATATCACCTGTTAAATAATGAGATAGAGATACAATATTTTAACAGACCCGATTCCAGGAGACAAAGATGAACGCTGCATGTAACCCCATAACTTTTGCTACGAATATAGTTGATATGATCTTTTAATTTTAATTTTGAGTCAAAAGTCACTCTAAGATCTTTCGTGCAAGTCACATGTTGCAATTCATAATTATTAAATACATATCTTAGTTATTTCTTGCCAGAAAATAAATAACTGAATACTTACTAAACAAAAAAGGCTATTATCACACCGTTCTATTATTATATTAAGATGACATTTAACTTCTCTACAGCCATACTTTACCACCTAATATATCAACAAACAATAAGAAGTTGAAGTATCTTATATGACTCGATAAGTCGTCGATAAATAATACAAAAATTATTTGCCGCAATGGGAACCCTTTGGAATAATTTATTTATTTGCACATACTGAACTGTATTATTTAAGAATGAAGAAAATGACCGAATTATATCCTTATTGAAACCTAGTCGACGCAATTTAGAGATTAAAATTCTATGGTTTACAAGATTCAATACCTTGGAGAACTCAGTGTGCATACTATCAACTTGATGACAATTCTCTAAGGCGTTCGACAAGAATGTTTAGTAATCGATTAAGTTGGTGAGAGTAGACCGTATTTTCTTACAGAAAGATGTTAGTACGTACACATTATCCTAACTTTAAAAGCAACTGTACTATCCAAAATTTTATTAGTTTTCTAGATTATCACACGAAGTGACTGGAAAAACAAATTAAAAATTGGCGAATTAACGAACAGAATCATTTTTCTAAAAGAATATTTATACCATTTGGTGCTACCAAACATGAATCACGCAATCTTTAAATGTCTCCTCCAAAGTGATATCTTATCCAAATCTTTGACATAAACTATTCTGCAAATATGCCTATTATTTCCTTTCCTGAATTAGTATTTAGCCTTTGATAACTCTTTACGGTGGGAAAACCATTTTACTTTTGGGTTTCAGAAGAATTTAAGGTTATTTGTAATGATAATGAACTTGTGAAGGAAAATAAACCCAACCAAAGTAAGTCGTGGACTATGGTAGAGAAGAATAATAAAATACCAAGGAAGAAAATAACAGGTGAAGCTAATAATCCAGAATCGCTATTAAAAGGAGCCGCCCAAAAAGGATATTTACATATTTTTCGACTAAACCCAAATACCACAGCTGACATAATAAAGTTTCACCTTGAAGGAAACAATATTCCAGTTATTGAGTGCGAACAATTAAAATCGAGGCGACCGGAGGATTATTCGTCGTTCAAGTTAACAGTTCCATTTGACAACTTAGAAGAAACACAAAACCCAAAACTGGCCAATATAATCAGCTATTCGTCGTTTTTTATTCAAGAGGCATCGACGACAGAAAATGGTCCCGGGCAACCAACAGAAACCGGCTGCAACCTCGCAAACGCTAAGTGTAAATTAAATTTACTATTTTTAAACGTACAATCAATAAGAAATAAAGTATCCGAATTAAATGCTTTTCTAGTGGACAAACTATTTAATATACTTGCATTTTGCGAGCGCTGGTTATCTTTTGACGATCTTTTCACTTGTTAATTATATGAACTCTAAAGCATTCTATACACGTATATGTAATAATTATGAAGGATCAATAATCTGCAGATAATAGAATTCAGACAAAAGACTTTAATAAGGTCTCTTATAACATCTGCAAGGACAAAATTTGCAAAATTGCATGTATTTTAATTCCGTCCATGAAAACATACGTAATACGTATTTATCGTTCTCCATCAGGAGACTTGAATTAATTTATAACTATACTATTAGAATGTTTGAGTCTTTTAGATATTAACAAGAATAAGTTAATATTGGAATCGGATTTCAACATTCCATTCAATAAAAATGATTACGAGGAAGCTATGTTAATCTATAGTTTAACGAGTTTTGGACTTATCAAAATGGAAAGTTTTAATACAATGCAAAATAATTGTATTGACAAATGAATTTTCCAATATTCCCAGTCAATATTTGAAAACAGAATGTGTCGACTCATTCATTTCGGATCATCTGGGCATTTCACTTACTATTTATTTAACTCAAGCAATTACAAAACCTAGCTGCAAAATATATAGACCATTCAATACAAGCGGTAAACATTGACTGTAATTTAACTGATCAATCAACCTAAATTGTAAATGGGATATTTTCATCAACCACAGAAAAGAGATCTGGAATAAAAAGAAGACGCAAAAAGTAATCTGGTTTAACACTCAAATTAAATCAATGAGAGACACACTTAAATGTACAGAAATATCTATCTGATAAACTGGAAGTAACAAGAAACAACCTCAGACGTGCTTATAAGTCAGCAATAAATGAAGCAGTAAAAATGCAAATGCTAAATATATAAACAAAGCTACGAAGCCACAAGCAATGTGGAACATTATTGATCAGCAGCGAATCTCCCAAACTCAATAAGCTGAGTGCATTCATCATGTGAAGACGAATAATTTACAAACTAATCACAATTTAACCAACTTATTCAATTTAATTACTGTTAACACTTTAAGTTTCAGCTTCAGATAAGTCTCATAGATACAAGTGAGAGATCAATTCTATCAAAAACAGTAAATGCACAGATGCATTTGAGTTAAAGATCGAACATATAAAATGTGTAAAGGATATATTGATCCCACCTCTTACAAAACCTATTGACGAAATCATAAAATCTGGTACATTTCCCAACATTTTAAAACGAGCTAATATTATTCTAATACATAAGAAAGGGGATGTTGATGATACCGAAAACTACAGACCGATAGCTATTCTTCCAATTATTTCAACGATAATATAACTACTTCTAATTTAATAATTTATTCTCATACACTCAGTTTGGTTTTAGGAAAAAACTGCCAACAGTCGACGGATTAACAGACTTACAAAGTTTTGAAAACAAGGCCGCCTCAACAGCCACATTCCTAGACTTAAGTAAAGCGTTCGATTGTGTGTCATATGACTTTTACAAGTTTGAGGAAATAAGTGTTCAATTAATGAAATCTTATTTGATGAATATATGTCAGTCTGTATACTTATATAAAAGGGTTAAAAACCGAATTTAAACCAATAACCATGGATTTACCGCAGGGGGGAAAATTAGGACTTATCTGGTTTCTGATATTCATAAATGACTTTCCAGCAAAAAATGTGAAGTGGTATGCCGATGATAGTACTATTATTTACTTATTTATATTTATATATTTATTTAAACGTATCAATTTTAACAAAACATCTTAGATAAGGAAAAACATAATTCATATATGCTACAAATTTCAAGAAAATAAATAACATAAATGGTTGCGTAATAATAAGAGATAAAATAACAAAATATTTTTAAAAGTAATTATAAATTATATATTCGATTCAACACAATTATCGATGGCTAGACAGTGCAGCATAACAATTTTTGCGAAACATAGACATGGATGAGTTAAAAATATCAATACTACTAGGTAAAGTATTAAACAGTCTCATGGCTCTGCAAAGAGTGTTATTATATCCATAATTAGATGAATGAAACTTCAACCTAAAAAGATTGCTATGCCTTCGCAAATGTGGTGGAAGAACGTTAAAATTTAAGTGAGCAAGCAATTAACTGCACTTTAAAAAACCATTAACTAGTTTAAATAAAATGCACAAGTCAGCGACCAATCTACAAGTCTCTAACGTAGGGATGTTTAAAATTGTACAAAGATACATTTTATCTGGGTTGCCAATACCAGCACGATTCGAATACAGCCTCAAAAATTTGTGTTGAATCTTCTCAACTGCAGAAACATCACAACTAACTGATGGTGACCAAACAGGAGCAGCATATTCAAGTATATATTGTTGAAGGTAACTGCTTAGAAGAGGTCACACTTAAACATATTGATAGTATAAATAGTGTTAAAGAATGGTGTAACAACAACGGATTACCACTTAACACTACTAAATCAAAGAATATGTTATTCTCTTTATCTAAAACAAATAAAGCTTCGGACTGTATAAAATTCCTAGGTATAACAATTGATAGTACGTTGAAATGGGATGAACATGGAATAAATTTATCAAAAGCCCTGTCCAATATTATGTTCTGTTTGAGAAGTGTGGCAAAGAACTTGCCTTTGGAAGCACTCAGAACAGCTTATTTTGGACTAATAGAGTCAAGAATTCGTTAGGGTATTATTGTTTTCTGAGCATGCGGCTTGGAGACATCGTATTTTTGGGCTGCAGAGAAAAGCAGTTCGAATTGCTCCAGGTTTGGGCTACAGAGAAGACTATAGAGATGATTTTAGAAAATTAAAAATATTATTTTATGACTACAACGTTTTAAAATTTTAATATGTGATTTATGTCATCTCATTTTAATATGTGTGTATTGTGTATTTTACACCTTGATTTAATTTTAAGTTTTGTTTTTATCCATTTATATAATAGTATTGTAATTGATTTGTATGTTTTATTTTAAAATTGATATCTGTACTGTTACATTGTATATCTTTTATGTATTTTCTGATTCTGACTTGTGTAAAGCTAAGGCTCAACAACACCAATAAAGTATATTATTATTATAAGCAACAATATGATGATAATCATTTGGCATTATATTTAAAGCTTTCTGAACCGCCGTGATGGCAATGAATGTTAAGTCTAGTAAAATTATTTTCTTAGATTATGAATCCAGTCAATATTTGTCAAATTGTAATTTCCACATATTACAAAATAAAGATAATTAAATCGATTACATTAATTATCTACAGTTGCACAATAACAAACATGCATATTATTATTAGAAACAAGTGGAAAATAAATAGCACTGAATACATAATATATTCATTCACAATATGAGCTTTACTACTGCACTCACTTATACAAGTATACATTTTTTATGGTTGCATCTGAATAAATATTTTTCAAAACTTCAATGAGTCACCATTCTGTTAAAATAATAAAGGCATACAAACTATAACTAATATTGAACAAATTATGATTAATTTTAGATTTCATACTATCCACATTCAATACATATTTAAGATTTTATTACATTATCGTTTTTAATAGGGCCAAACAATATTAAGCTTGGAAGATTTATTCGGTACTTTATCCTTTCAGTTCTTTTAATTTTTTTTTCTTTATTCAACGTGTCTGCAAGTGAAAAATAGCATCGTTCTCTCTTTGTTTGCAAAACAGAATGTGATCTATTAAATGTTATAGGTGATTCCGACCCAACGAGCGAAGTGTAACCAGAAAATATACAAGAAAATATGTCAATGCTTGGGGATAAAAAGCATTGAACGATGCTATTTTTCCATCTGCTGTTTCGTTTGTTTTCTCTGGCTGCTATGGCTGGATGCTCTTGGGCTTAATTTTGCTCATTTTTATTTTATTAGTTATAAGTTGGTAATAATAATAAGTTTTACTTCTTTTTAATAAATTCTTTTTTTGCCACAACAACTAGCCAATTTCAGTATTTATAAACCTTGTTATCCTTCAGGTTTTACTAAAATAGTTTTCCACATAAAACTAGTGAAAATATAGAAACAGAAATTAAATTTAACTTCAAGTATAATTGACTGAAGTTATTGATAAATTAGATACATAAATAATACATAAAGTATAAAATAATGGAATAACAATGAATAAACAGAATGCAAATAAGTACAATTTGAAATACTATTCAAATTAATTATTTAAACTAATAAATATGTAAAATATTGGCAGAATTAATTAATATCATGCTTAATAGGAATGCATCGAGACAGGCAGAAAATTAAAATACTGCGAGGTCCAGGACATGAGTCACAAATTGGCAGGTTTTATGCAGCGATATGGACTGATCAAGGGCGACACAATTGCCGTTATCCTCCCCAACGTTCCCGAGTATTTAATCGTGATTTTAGGGGTGTTTCAAGCTGGCTTGACCCTAACCCCCGTTAATCCAATTTACACATCAGGTAAATAAACTATTTTCCCCGTGGCTGCAATGTATACCCTTAATTAAAAATAAATATAGCCACCGACCGGCAGTATCAAGTTTAAACGGTATTTCTAAACTGCTACAGTTTGCATCAGAAATTTGATCAATATTTATGATATTTTAAAACGAATTAAATATCGATTTGAATAATGTGTTAATTGTATCTTTATACATTTTGTTTAAAAAAATCGATTTGTACAAAACGTGCTTTAGTAAGTAATATGCGGGATAATGTTTACTTTGCCCTAGAAATACAAATTGCAACATCTTAAACGTAGTAGAAACGTAACAGTTATGGGTCAATTATATTAAGCCAATATACGTGCCCCAATTACCTTCATTATCATAGAATTATATTACATGCAACTGGCTTTGAAATACTTCCCTTTATGTTCCAGAGGAAATTAGACGGCAGCTGATTAGATCCCAAACCAAGATGATTTTCACGCTGAACAGTGTTTACCCGACGGTTAAACAAGCAATTGACGCAATTCCCGGCCCAAATTTACCTGTAGTCACAATAAGGCACACGGTAAGGAATAAGTTATTCCACAGTTCCACAACGTACAATAGAACGAGTCCATAATCATATACATTACTGAATCATCGATTTATCTAAACTCTGCACCATTGTTCGAGGATTATGTTTGCATAGGGAATTTCTATCACTGTACTTATTTTACAGATGTATTCATATATAAACACTTAAACGCATTTTTTTAAATAAAAATAATGAAGATTGAAGCCATTAATTACATTTCGTAAAAAACTGTAATATTAGCAGAAATAATTTAATTACTTCGTGTTTTTCAGTAGCAAAGCGAATCGTCGTACGAAGAGTGTATTAATTTTGACGACGTGTGCCAATCGAATTATGAATTTAAGGATCCTGGCATAAGCGCGGATAGTGTTTGTCTTTTACCGTTTTCTAGCGGAACCACAGGATTGCCTAAAGGTGTCCAATTAACACATAAAAGTCTAGTTAGCAACGGTTTCCAGTCAAGCACTTCAGAATTTAAAATAAATTTGGATACAGATGGTAAGATATTACACCTAAAGGACTTACTTAATTTAGCAATTTTTTACTACAATGAAATAACATTAAAAAATATTGATGATCATTAATTGAGATTAGGATTTTTAGAATTTTGCTTAAAAAAATGGTTTATTAAAACTCTCAGTACATACATAAATGATGTACCTTTAGATTATCGTTTGTCACACTCTATGAGAGAAGACTTTAAAATCTTCCGAGCAATTACTGTCGTCTTCAAGATGACATTCGAGAGCACAGAATTGTTTTTCTCACAAGATCTTGTTATAAATATAGTTCAATTTACACATTAATGTTTAGCTAAAAAGTACCATCTTTTATCTAGTAACAAAGGAATACTCTCACCAGAAACCAAAGTATTAAAATGTTTAAGAAAGCAATTAAGAAGTTAGTGGTTTCAAACCTATTCTACGGATTTGACCAATTGGCACATTTTCGAAAACACCAACTTTGAGATGATATTTGAGTAATCATAAGGATAGTGCATTTCAGAAAAAAAAAGTGCAAGTGAGAATATATAAATTGACGTAAATAGTTTCGTGTGATAATTGTAAACAAATAGTCTATAAGGATATAAATAAATAGTTCAAATAAATTCATTAACGAAAAAAAAAACGCTTATATACCAAAAAATGTATGTTAATTTCTTAAAAATATTTCATTCGCCTAACACCGTTCGCTAGAAAGAAAGAAAAAAAAAGATATAGCTCGTGCCATTCTCAAGAAAAAAAGCCAAACATTTCTATGTATACAAAAGTCGATATGATGTGACTCAAAAAGAACAATCAATTCAGTTACAAGTAACTTTAGATTATTGTTTGCCACAATGTGTAAAAGAAGATTTTAAAATGTCCTGAGGAATTCCTGTCTTCTTCAGTAAAAAGCTAAAGAAGAAGACAACGTATAACAATGTTAAAATATTCACTTGAAGAAGAAGATATTAAAAAGTTAGCTGCACCAAAGCTCTGCTGTTGAGTTGACCATTTGAACAAGAGTATGCTGGAAGTCTTTTTCGATAACACCAACTTTGAGATTATTGTATGCAGTTACAATCCAAGTGGGATTGACCATGAAGATCGTAGGTTGCCAATAAATATACAATAAGCAATAAATAATGACAAGTTATTATTCATAACTAGTGCCCAGCAGTAGAAATATATACCTAAGTTTTAGACAATGTGTGAAGAAACTCAAAACAAAAATTGAATTTTTGGTTTATTGTTTCTTTATATTTGCCTATATTTCTATCTCCTATTGTATAATTGTATATATAAATGTTATTGTTTCAGACAATCAAAATATAAATATATCTCATGAAACAAAATTTGATACATAAAACATATCCATAATAATTTCTTTTAATAACAGCAAGTTAATATATAATTACAGGTGTAATAAATTAAGTGATAATAAAAAGTTGATTTGAATTTTCAAAATAGGGTCTGGAATAACTTATGTATATATTTCAGATACACATCAAGATGTGATACCCGTTATTGTGCCAATGTACCACTTGTATGGTCTGGGATGTTTAACTTTTACAATGTTTGCCAGAGGTGCGAAGTTAATCACATTACCAAGATTTAATTTAAAAACGCTGCGTGAAGCATTGCACAGCTATAATCCAGCACTTCTATATTTGGTACCTCCTATTGGTAAGTAATTTATCGTTTAGCAATAATAAAATAAGACATAAAGAAGTTCCGGTGAAATTTACAAATAAACAAATGAATTTTATTAACAATATTTTTATTACTTAACAAATAATCGCCTTTAAAGTCTATACACTTTTGCATGCGATTGAACTACCTTTCAAAGCACTTTGTTTAGGCAGAAGGTGGTAGCTTTAAAACCTGTGTTTTAAAGGCCTAAACTGCTTCTGGAAATCGTTGTCTACACAGTTTATCTTTAATTACTGGCAATAAAAAAGAGTCATTAGTTGCCAAGTAGAAGCTCTAAGGCGGATGACCCATCAATTCGATCTTTTGTGTGTTCAAATACTCGTTTATTGATGTGTCTGATCTTGCATTATCGTGCAAAATGCAAAATGATTCGTCGCTTTGGGATGGTTTCTCTCAATTTACCAAAAACTTCAGGCAAACAAATAGTTGTATACCATGGTAAATTGACGGTCTTTTGATTCTTGAAAACCACAGTTGCCATGACCGGTTTTGGTGAAGAAAAAAGATAACATTTGTTTCTTAACTCATGAACGAACAATTTCTGTTGGATTTGTTTCACACTAAAACACTCAGACTGCCATTGGCCTTTTCTTTCTGTCTCATACGGCTTTGGATGGAGCGCAGTTTTATTTTTAAATCACTTTACTACATCAATCGACTCAAGAATCTGTTAACAAATGTGGAATCCAATGCGCACACAACTTACGAACACCTAGATATTCGTGGAAAAGAACGATCTTCTTGAATTTATTTTTGCACAGATCGATATTTCCCGGCACGATAACCGATTTTGAACGACCTTCTTTAACTTCGTCGATATACAGTGGTTGAGAATGGCGCTTCATCGCCAAAAGTTAAATTGCACTGTTCTTGATTGATTACGTCAAAAGTTCATTCCATCTTTTGATCGAGATGAAATTTTCCACTTACATATTGAATTATATTGTATTTAATATGTATCTAACATACATTACATAAATAAATATATAATTGTACTAACAACCTAAGAAAACTATATACAAATAATTTTGACATGTAGAAGAGCGGAGTTCACTCTTACGAATCCGAATCCGCTGATTTTCTTCTTCACTGTTCCGTCGTAGGAAGTCCAGTTTCGAATACAAAACAATATTTTTACTTGTTTTACGAGATACATTAATTAGGTCAATTTGACATTGATATTGACAAAAGTGCTCGCACGTCAAAACGTAATGATTTAATGTAATAGATTTGCCTGGCAACACCTGCTTTACCAGTTCTCAATGCATAAATAGCAACACTCGTAGTTATTATAAATAAATATTTCATAGGTAAAATAATAGATAATAATATAATGTGTCCATCCAATCCATACAAACAACACATCAAACTATGGAAAAGATACGTAGATGACATAATATGCATATGGGATGGATCACAAAGAAAACTGGAAGAATTGAAACAATATATGAACAACATACACCACAAAATAAAGTCTACCTCCGAGATTGAAAACAATAAAGAAGGTAATTATTTAGACATCACACTATATAGAAATGAGAACAAAATTAACTTCAAAATATATCGTAAACCTACTCACAGCTCATTATTCATTTTAAACATAAACTCTCCGCTTTTCACAGCCTTGCATATAGATTAAAGAAAATACCATTAAATGAGACAAATTATCAAAATGAAATGAACACTATTATGCAATTAGCCAAAAATTCATATTTTTTCGGAAAAACTCATTAACTAAATATTATTAAAATATAAACAAAGGAACGAAATAACACTATTAAAAATACTTCAGGAACGAAATAACATTAACAAAATTTACCGTAAGTTACCATATAATGGAAAAATAAGCTAAAATATAACATCAACATTTAAAACACAAAAAACCTTGTTTAACTATCTAATTACACATAAGGTGACTAGAAACATATTACAAAAAATGGAGTATACAAGCTAACTTGTGATGATTGTAATGCCGTTTATATAGGCCAAACAGGCAGAAGTTTAAATTAACGAATAAAGGAACATAAAGAAATGTTATTACATTGAATTTTGGAAGACATCTGAAATTTAATAATTACCACCTAAACAATCCGGAAAATATTGAATTAATGCACAATGCTAACAAATCATAATAATTGCTACTATTAGAGGACTACGAAATAGAAAAATCGCTTTTAGATAACAACATATCTTCCAACGATAAAATAAATTTAGAAACTGAACATCTATTTAAAAGATTAAAAGCATTCAAGAGATATACAACCTAATTGACATAAATACGCTATTATCTCCATGCTGTTTAAAAGACCACTTGCTTTCAGAACCTTAAAAATGTTTATATTTAACAAATTAATAATACTGTGCACACAACTATTAAATTCTAGACAAAATGTTTTATAAAGTGTTAAATTTTAAGTATTATCAACTAACAAGTAAGTACATCTATTTTCACCTTTATAACCTTATTTATTTACATACATTTTCTACGCATTATTGTAATTTAATTTTTATTTTAAACGTCACCAGTTATAAGAATATTCGAATTTTTTATATTTTGTCATAGTTTTGCCTGATGATGGCCTAAGGCCAAAACCGGTTGTTATATATATATTTTAATAAGGAAGTGCCGTATTTCTCGCACTCATAAATAAATATTTGTTTTTGTTTTAATGTGTGATTTGAACAGAGAAGTAGTAATTAAATAAGAAACATTAAACCTTAGTTAAATATTAATTTTAATTTAGAACTAATTGAGATAAATTAAAGGGTGGGTTAAGTATATATTTGTTCCGCGATGGAAAATAAACTGATACAATATAATGTATGGGTTCCTTAAAAAATGTAAAATTTATCGAGAATCGCTGAAATATTGATACGAATGTCGATTTAATTTTGATGTACCTTTGTTATAGTTAGACCTAAAACTTAATTTCCTTTTGAGTTTTGAATATTAGGATTGTAAAACGCAAATTAAAATATCCGCTAGTAAAATCTGCAAAGCAATGAATATAACATACTGAAAGCCAATTGGCAACTGTGCAGTTGAATGTGTTGATAAGAAATTAGCTATATCTACTGCAAGGAATTTAAATTAATTAAAAAGAGAAACTGTCAGTAATTATTTAACAAAAAAGCAATATTATAACAATATTTATAATTTTTTCATAACGATTGGATAATCGTAATATAGTCTAGATATTCTAATCAATCATTCTACAAAACTTTAAAAACCATTATCAAGCTACTTTAGAAAAAATAGTAAATGTTAGCATCAAAAATCTGTGTTTAAAAATGGTAATATTCTTCTTGGTCTTCAACGAGGATACATATATACATACATACATATATAGGATATCCATAATCCAAGTAATGTACTGGCAAAACATTGTATGACATATACTAGAGGATATAATTCTAGGAAAAGAATAAGTCATGAGTTAAACAGAGGAAAACATATTAGTATCTCTATTTTTATAATTATACATTGATTGTTGATATTAATCTAATGAGATATTTTAGTGAGGATTTAGACAATCGGATTATTATTTCGGGTATACTTGCAAAAAAATGAATTCAAATTTACCATACAGAAAATTTCTTGATAGATAGATAGATAGATACATAGATAGATAGATAGTATTTATTTATCAATTATACTTACATAATAAAATTCAAAATACGGTAACAATAATAAATAATTTCTTACAAAAATTTTAATTGCATATGGAAAGGTATTAGTTCTTCCCCTCCTGCCTATTTTTGCTTCGATGATATTGTTTTCATATAAGGTCTCTTTGGTAGAGATTTTTCCTTATTTATCTTCCCAAGTTTGGCTTATTTTCCTCTGAAGACAGGACTTCAATTAGATGGTATAGGCGTTTAACTTAGGATTGAAAACACGTTGACTTTATTTTACCACTATATTTTATAACTTTTACAGTGACATAGTTTCGACAATCAGCTAGTCATTATAAATCAAGAAATTACTCCCGACTCCCATTAATTAAAATAATTAAAACTTGAAGATCGTGATTTGTGAGCTAAAGATTTTGGAGAATAATTGGATATTACAAAAACGACAGCCATAAATATAGATATGATGACACGATCGTTTCAAAATAGCCAGAAGAAAATAAAATAAATTAATTTCCAAATAATCCCAATCTAAGTAAATAATCAAAACAATTCCTTTATATATCTAAATTTGAAATTTATACCTAAATCCTTAAAATTCAAGAAAAGGGCACTTTAGAATACTAACATATCATAATCAAGGAATTGGTCGTTTTTTTCTTAATTACTCTGGTAAGCTATTCTATAATTCTTGCTCCAATGTTTTGAAAAACTTGCTGATATCTGAGTGATCAGCCCTTCAAATCTTTACTAAAAAATCATAACACTTTTATATTTCACAAGCTAAAATACCCTGAAATCGCAATTAATCAATTAATTTCATCCACTCATTAGCGATTGTAATTTTAGACCCCATCTTTCATTAAGCACTTCGTATAATTTAAATAAAGTGTGTGTAAGATATCGTCGAAATATTTTATTCGTTTGAAAGGCATGTCGATGCCATTATGTATGGATATAATATCGTGTGACTATCCGCTGCGGCTAGGCTGGGAGGTACGCATCCAACATGTTCAATTTTTCATGACTCGGGCGCATAAATCAGGCTGAATTTGTTCGATGGCATGTGTTATGTTGGCTTTGAGGGCTGCTTTGGTTTATGGCTTATTCGCATAAACCTGCGACTTAAGAAAACCCCACAAAAAAGTCTAACGGGGTCAAATTGCATGATCTACACGTGAGATGACCAAGTCATCAAATCCAATGTGGCATGACCTGTGTGGAACGTAGCCGCGCCATCCTATTGAAACCACATGTCGTTGGTGTCCATTTCATCAATTCAGGCAAAACAAGTTGGTAATCAGTGACCGATAACGCTAGCCATTGACGGTGATGGTCTGACCAACATCGTTCTCAAAGAAATATGGAGCTATGACGTCAATGATGGATCTAATGTAAATTGGTATCATCCCAAATTCGACAATTTTCTTTGTTGACACACCCATTCATCCAGAAATGTGCCTCCTCGATGACGATAATTTTTTGATGAAAACTACGGCCAGATTCCAACTGCTCCAAAGCTCATTCAGCGAACACACGTCGTTGTCTATGGTCATTTACCTTCAGCTCCTGAGTCAGTTGAATTTTGTACGGGTGCAGGCCCAAGTTACGATGCAAAATTTGCCAAGTTGTGGTCTGCGAAAGGCCGAGTTCTTGTGAGCGATGCGAAATCGAGTGCCTCAAATTCTTCTGCACGCTCTCACAAATTTTGCGTTTCGTCATCGTACGAGTATTGGTTCATTGTTTACTGAACTAGTGGACTCCAATTTATCCACCACTCTGCGAATAATTCTCTCGGTAGGACGATTATGGCGACTGTAAAATAGGCGAAGCGCGCGGAACGTTGCCCGAACAGAACATCCATTTTGATACAACAATTTTATTATTTGCACATGTTGTTGAATGCTATATCCATCCATAGTGATTTGACAAAACAAACTGAATAAACTACGGTCAACACGGCAGATGTAGCTTCAACAAAATGTCCGCTATAAACTGCCAAAGTTCAGAAGTTCCTATTGGAAGACCCTTTAAGATTAAATTCAGACTGAACAAGTGTAGGATGATAATCCAAATGAAAATTGATCTGTATCATATTATTCTCGATTTACATACATTATTCATTAGACTTCTGTAAATAAGTGTCATTCTCTTTTTACTCAAAACCTAAAAAGTATTCTAATTGACAAAAAATGGATAAACAAGACCACAAAATTAACTCGCAAAAGCTGCCTATACCTATTATATTTCATGGATTGTGATGCTAATTATATGGGCCAAACCAGAAAAATTAAAAAAATGCTAAAAAATCAGTTCATTTATATATAACCAACAAACATGGAACAAAAATAAGTACCAACTACAAACATTTAAAGCCAATATATATCTAAGAAAATTGAATTAAACATATTAAAGGGATTAGAGATTAAAGGGAAATTCAAGATTGTACAATAAATAACCACCAGTGACATTTTTATAAAAATTTTACACCTCTTAAAATATTTAGATATTTTTTTAATTTTCCTGTTCGGTGTTTATATAAAATCTTCTCATTGTAAGTGATTGCTTGCCATTTATTACGCCAATATAAATTGTATAAAGTAATCCAGTAAGTGAGTTAATAGTTAAGTAGTGAAATAAAGGTTATTGTCGATAAAACACATTTTCACATTTCGCTCGAATAATCAAGCATTATACTAGTTTCTAATTTAATATTATAAAATTGCATGTGTTGATATATCTAAAGCAGAAGTACGTAAATTAAATTCCAAATTTGGATTAAATTGGACCTGTAGAGGATGTATTAAACTGGGCGATTACTTAAATGGTCTAAAGTCTGCTATCGCAGCCTCACAAGAAGAAATTAAACTTCTTAAGTCGACACCTTCCCCAGAACTTTCCAAACTTGTGAATAATGAAATAATTATTCAAGAATTTCAAGAACGTGATAATAGAAAGAACAATATAATAATTTTTGGCTTGGAAGAAACATGTCCTACAAAATCAGAGCAAAATGTACAAGATATCAATGCTACGAAAGAAATATTATCCCTATTGAATATTAATCAAGATATCATGAAGCCTGTTAGATTTAGCAAACATGATAAATCACGTAACATTAATAAACGCCAAATACGAGTGTCACTCTCTCTTCTGGGAGAATTGTATTACGTAATGCGAAGAAATTAAAGGACAGTAATAAATTCAAACACATTAGTGTCGTTATAGATCAAATACCAATGCAGGCTGAATTACAGGGTGGACCAATAGTTCGTTTACATTTCAAATGATGATTTAAAAGAAACTAGTTTATGAGATAAAAACTTTCTACTTATTATTAAAGTACACAAATAGAGATTTTTTTTTTAAATTACATCATCCATATGTAATCCTTGGCTATTTTGACAATGCTGTAACCTGGAGCGAAAATTTTCAATGACGGTCTCACAAGTTTTTCATGAAATGTTTTGCATTTCCTCTCGAATATTTTCCTTTAATTCCTCTACGGACACTGAGTTGCTGTTGAAAACTTTACTTTTAAGGTATCCCCAAAGAAAGAAGTCTAGTGTCCAGAAGTCCGGGCTACCAGATGACCAGTTAATGGCACCTCTTTTAAATATAACTTTTTGTCGTAAAATGTCGCGAACAGCACATAATGAGTCGTTGAAAGTGTGGCATGTTACCCCATCTTGCTGAAATCACGATCTTTGATTAAAGCCATTAAAATCCTGTAGCGCTGGTGAAAAAGGTTCTGTAGCATGGCAATATACCGCTCTGTATTCACTGTAACAGCATTTCTTCGGCGATCTTCAAAAAAGTATGGACCAATAATGCCTCTTGCTGACAAAGCTGCCCATACAGTAACCTTGGGTGAATGCAGAGGTTTTTGATGCATCAATTTAGGATTAGTGTCACTCTAATACCTGCAATTTTGCCTATTCACATGTCCATTTAGATGGAAGTGTGACTCGTCTGAGAAAAATATGTTGGTAAAGCTGGTGAACCTCTCTAACATTTCGTTTGCAAATTGGAGCATGAGAGCGTGATCTTGAGGCTTTAATTCCTGTACCATTTGGATTTTGTACGGATGTAAATGTAAATCTTTGTGAAGAATACGAATCAAAGATGTTCTGGGCACACCTAAGGCGTTAGACCGCTTCCGAGTAGAGAGATGATTTTCACGAATAGACGCTAGAGTAAAAAAATCGTTGTTGCGGTAGTACTCGCGTACACAGAACGCACGTTGTTTATCGCTGAACAACGCCATGGTACTGAATTTCCGTTTTCCGCTCTTGCGCTATCCCAATCTATTAAAATCGAGGAATTTGTGTTTTTTTTTCATAATTGCTATGGTAAGCTCTTTAGTAATTCTCGTTCGGACGTCTTAAAAACTATCTTCAGTCCACTCATTTAACCTAATTACCATTTAAAGGTCTTTAAAACAAGTAAGTAAATTAATTCAGTAGTCATTCTAAAGCGGTGGTCGAAAGATGAAAAAGCAAACCCATAAAACGTTATGTTATGTTCTGTGTATGGTTTAAGATTGCTAAACAAAACTCCAGTACCAGAATTGGTTTGTTAAATTCCGTCCGTTAATTTCAATGTCAAAGGTGCACCACGATTATGAAGGCGATGACGATAAAATGAAGGTATTAATCGAAGCATACTGCCATTGCACGACTCGAGAGGTCGCAGAAATATTAAACATTTCTCAAACGACCGTGAAAAGACATTTGCACAAGCTGGAATATATTAGTAAACTCATTATTTAGGTTCCACATGAACTCAAAGAAATTAATTAAACAAAACATATAAACGTCTGCAGCAAGCTCTTGAAAAACAATAAAAAATTACCCATTTATCAAACGTATTATCAGCCGTGCGAAAACGATCATGATGCGAGCGGTGAAGAAACTTCAACCACTTCAAAATAAAATATTCATCAAAAGAACGTTATGCTTTCAATTTGATGGGATTATAAAGGCGTCGTTTATTTTAAGCTCCTACCACACGACCAAACCATCAATATGGCAATATTAGAAAAATTGAATTAAGCCAACAAAGGAAAGAAAGCAGAATTGGCAAATCATAAGGGTGTTGCATTCCATCATGACACAGTCACATAAATAAAGTTTTGTGGCCGGCGAGAAGTTACTGGTGCTTCGATGGAATTTGGTATACCATCTAACATACTCACTAGATCTTGGTCGGTTTGGTTTCTATTTGTGGTTTGTTCTTATCTACAGGGTGAGTTTTTTTCGATGTTCTCTATGGGGATCTCGGAAACTATAAGAGATAGAGAAACGGTTAAATGGGGAAAGAAGTGTAGATTTACGAGACGAATAAAATTTCACTTTCAAAGTTTTCAAAAAAGTCAAGGGTAACTAGATATTTTGAAAAAAGTAAAAAGTGTCAATTTTTTCAAATCAATATATCTCGGTTATTATAACAGATAGAAAAAAACTGTAAAGGACAAAGTTTTAGATAATTTTATGTAGATTAATAAAAAATAATCAGAAAATTTTTATCGCCATTATTTTCCGAGATATGACGCAAACTTACATTTTTTTAAATGGAAACCATAGTTGGCTATGGTCTCATTCAAAAGGTAATTTTTTTCTCTTTAATCTAATATGGCATACGACATAGTTATTTTTAAAAATAAGTGAGTTATAGTCATTTTAAATTTTATTATAAATAAAAAATGGATAGCCATGAAAAAGATGAAAGTAAAACAATTGCTGTTGTTTATAATATTAGCAATATTGTAATTATTAGTTTTACAGAGATAAATCAAAATGAAACAACTGCATAAAGTAATTCTGTAATTATCAATATATCAATGGGAGAGAAATTTTAATATTAAAAAAATATGTTCAAAAAGTCTACTATTAATACTATTATGACACAAATTATATCTTTTTAAAATTGAATTTATCGCTTTTTGACGATTCTAATGTAAATTGAATTAAATGTTTCAATAACAACTAGTTTATGATCCTCCACAGATTGATATGATTTTTCATATACTTTGTTTTTTACATAACCCCACAGAAAAAATTCTAAAACGCGCAGATCGGGAGATCTAGGTGGCCCTGAGATTGGTTCATTTCTTCCCACTTATGAGTTAGGAAAAGCATCATTTAAATAATTTGTAAAGCCAACATGTTATTAGGTAGAGCACCGTCATATTGGAACCATTTTAATCTTGCTTGTACTGATAAATTAAAACAATCGAGCGTATCAAAATGTTTCTGTAAGAAACGTATTATCCTCTTGACAAATGGGTTTATACCACATACAGAAGGCCATTTGATAATTACAAAATTTTATTCTTATGCTAGTTTTCCATTTTTATTTAACTTTGTAGAACTAATAATTACAATATTGCTATTATTATAAACAACAGCAATTGTTTTACTTTCATCTTTTTCATGGCTACCCATTTTTTATTTATAATAAAATTTAAAATGACTATAACTCACTCATTTTTAGAAATAACTATGTCGTATGTCATATTGGATTAAAGAGAAAAAAAAATGCCTTTTGAATGAGTCCATAGCCAACTATGGTTTCCATTTAAAAAAATGTAAGTTTGCATCATATCTCGGAAAATAATGGCGATAAAAATTTTCTGATTATTTTTTATTAATCTACATAAAATTATCTAAAACTTTGTCCTTTACAGATTTTTCTATCTGTTATAATAACCGAGATATATTGATTTGAAAAAATTGACACTTTTTACTTTTTTCAAAATATCTAGGTACCCTTGACTTTTTTGAAAACTTTGAAATTGGAATTTTATTTGTCTCGTTAATCTACACTTCTTTCCCCATTTAACCGTTTCTCTATCTCTTCTAGTTTCCGAGATCCCCATAGAGAACATCGAAAAAAACTCACCCTGTATATATTTTGCGGTAGTTTTTTTAAGAGTTTTTGCTCATTGTAAGTGGGTGATTTCTCTAACAATGACAGTCAATGAAGTTGGTTGCTTGTGTTTGAAGTTGTAAAATATTCCAAAAACTCATAGACTTTAAATTGTTAATATGTTTGAATTTTTAAAATGACCTTTGCAGAACTTTATATTTTAAGTTCAGAATTATTCTTAATGCCCATTTTGTAAAATTAATTGTACACTATTCCCATGAAAAATAATTTTATATCGTAGAAGTGATTTTGCATTCGTTTTATGTATCGTGATGAGTGCTTTAAGGTTGGTAACTGGTTTCAGGATGTTGAGTGAGAAGCAAATACATTATTCGTTGATTTTCTACAACATAAGGATTTTAATTAATTTGTATTAGCAAGTAGAATTTAATTTTTTATTTAATTGTTCTCAATGACTTTTCCTATTTAGATTACCATCAATAGTAATCCCTAGAACTTTACATAGGGGTACTAATTCAATACTGTTTTTTTTAAATTGAAATCGATCTATTGCAAGTTTAGGTGCTTTAGTGTAAAATTCGATTGCTTTTATTTTAGATTAGTTTGTTTTCAGGCATCCAGTTCAGAGTGAGCGAATACATTTATTAAGATTTGTTGTCACCGTTTTAACATATGCACCCATGTTTAGTAAATTCACATCAGTTGCATAGAAGTGCACTTTACCACCATTATTAAATATCAAATTTGATATAAATGAGATATAAAAAAGGATCCAGGATAATACCCTGTTAATGTAGTTTTTGAATACGTGAGGTTAATATCACTTAATTGAAAACACAGTTATATTTCTTTTTATTTTTTCTGTGAAAAAATAAAAAGTGAAGAAAGAAATATAGCTGTGTTTTTAATTAAGTGATAATACCCTGTGCTACTCCACTATAAGTTGTTCTTGTGAATGGCAATTTTTTTTAATTTCTACTTTTGGTACTGGTTAATCAGAAAATTTTCAATAAGGTTCAGAGTTATAACACGTATACCATACGAGGGGCGTTTGAAAAGTCCGAGAGATGGCACCACCGTTGCTTATCGAGGTTATGTTTAGTTAGAAGCATCTCTTGAATGAACGCACACCAAGTTTCAGCCATATTGGTCTATTTCTTTGTGTTTGGCATTCGTGTGAATCAAGGAAGTCGAGGATTTTCAAGAAATGGACGAAAAAAAAATCGTGTGATGATTAAAAATTACTTTATGAAAGGCAAAACGCCTCAGGAGACTAAAGAGAAGCTAGATAAACATTATGGTGACTCTGCACTTTCGATTAGAATAGTTTATAAGTGGTTTCAAAATTTTCGGACTGGCCATATGAGCACAATTGACGCTCAACGTTCTGGACGGCCTGTGTTACGACTCATACAGAAATCATTGATCAAATCCATGATATGGTGATGAATGACAGAAGAGTTAAGTTGCGTGAGATTGTTAGTGCTGTGGGCATCTCGACTAAATGGGTACATAATATATTGCATAAACATTTGGACATGAGTAAGCTATCCGTAAGATGGGTGCCGCGATTGCTCACGCTTGAGCATAAATGGAATTGAAGTGTTTCTTCACTGTGGATGAAACATGGATTTATTACTATACTCCTGAGACCAAACAACAATCAACATAATGGGTTACCAAGGGGGAATCTGCACCAAAAAAGGCGAAGGCCGTTCCTTCGGCCTGAAAAGTTATGGAGACTGTCTTTTGGGATTCGCAAGGGATAATACTCATCGATTATATGGAAAAGGATAAAACTATTACAGGTAAATATTATTTATCTTTATTGGATCATTTGAAAACCGAGCTGGCCCACAAGAAAGTCCTTTTCCATCACGACAACGCAACAGCAGACACCTCAGCTGTTGTGGTTACAAAATTAAAGGAAATAGGATTCCAACTAGTTTCACATCACCCCTATTCTCCAGACTTGGCTCCCTCGGACTACTATTTATTCCCCAATTTGAAGAAATGACTGGCGGGACAAAAATTTTATTCAAACGAGGAGATGATTGCAGACACTAATGGATATTTTGCAGAAATGACAAATCCTATTATTCGGAAGGGATCAACAAACTAGAACATCGTTGGACGAAGTGTATAAGCCTAATAGGAGACTATGTTGAAAAGTAAAAAAGGTTTAGCCCAAACACGTTAGTGGTTTTTATTTTTGCACAGACTTTTCAAATGCCCTTCGTGTAATTCCAGTTTTGTAAGTAGTACGTTATGCTTTATTATATCAAGTGCTTTAGATAAGTCCAAGAAAATTCATAATAGAGTTTCGTTACTATCAAGGAAATAAAAAAATGTAGCTTGGGTTGATTTGCTCCTTAGGAACCCATTTTGAGCTCTATTGAATACTGACACAAAATAATACAAAAATTTTTGAAACCATATACTGTGTCAGTATTTTATTAAGTGATATGGAGTTTTAACAAGTAAGAAGAAAAAATCTAACACTCGCATAGCTACTGCTTTTTCAATAATCTTCGCGGGGACACTAAGTAAAACAATGGGTCTGTAGTTATTCAGATCTGAGGGGCCGTCTTTCTTATGTATAGGAATTATTAGTGAAAGTTTAAATAAATTTCCCTGTTTCAAAACATTTATTAATTAAAGGAGTTAAAGGCAGTAGTTGATGTATCGAAGCAATTTTGAATTAATTTCGTCAAAACATGGGCTATTCTTGTTTTCTTTTGAGTAAATTATATTTAAAATTTCCGATGGAGTAACTGAATTTAAAAATGGAGTGTGAAAGTTTGTTTGATGTTGAAGTTACTTGTCAGATGAATGTGAATATTTAGGGCAATAAGTGTGTGTGCCAGTTGAGTTGTGACGGAGATTTAATGGAGGTTTAATTCCATACTAAATTGAACCCAATGTACTTTACGTGAAACGTTTCACATATATTTTATTGATGGATTAGAAGGGAAAATTTGATTTGATCAGCCGTTAAAATAAAATTATTGGCATTCGGTTTATTTTAATGTTTGGCGAAAAAGTAAACATGTGGAAATCTTAACAAATTCTGCGAGTAAACTATTTTTTATGAAATTATATTGTTAGGGGCACGGTGGCCTACTGGATAGTATCTGATCATGGGCGCCGGGTTGGGTTGTGGGTTTGAATCCCAACCAAGCGATAAATGTTTCTATGGAAGAATTGATCGTACAGAAAGATGTATGTTACAAATATATAGATGGAAAAGTTAAAAATTTGATGTAACTGAATGGAATGCCTAAATCAAAAACACGCTTTCAATCAATATTCCCTAACCCGGAAATCCTTTAGAACACAAAAATGATACAATTGCATTATTTCCTTTTTAGTGTTGATGCTGTTAAACACGCCCGAAATGAAATTAGAGGATGTGAAATCAATCAGAACGGTGGTATCAGCGGCAGCCCCACTGGGGGCGGCGGACATACACAGATTCCACGAGCGAACGCACGGAAAAATAAATCTATTGCAGGTGTACGGATTGTCTGAGTGTTCCCCGCTCACTCATCATCAATCTTTCATGCTAGATCACGGCACCGAAATCGGCGGCAGTGGATTTACGTTGCCGAACACGTTATGCAAAATCGTGGAAATAAACGATCCAGATATGAAGGGACTGGCGCCGAATATGACCGGGGAATTATTGTGCAAAGGTCCCCAAGTAATGCACGCACCACTTTACAATTTAAATCATCGATTTATGTATAACGTATATTGAACGTTTTAGGTGATGAAAGGTTATTTGAACAACGAAGAGGCTAACAAACAAATATTCACAGAGGACGGCTGGCTCAGGACTGGGGATATTGGCCATTACGATGAACACTCGCATTTCTTCATAACTGATCGCATGAAGGAACTTATAAAAGTAATATACATTTCACTTATTTCTTCATATTTCACTTCATTAAATTATTTTAATAGCTGCCAATTTTATTAGTAGTGGATGTAGAATAAATGGTATTCAATTTATAAAGGCCAAAGATTCGAATCAATTATTTCGCTGTAATAGGTAGTTGAATAAAAATTTACTTGGTTGGTTATACTTTACTAAAATTGAAAATATTTTTAATCAACTACCTATTATTAACATAATATTTCAATAAGTGATGAATAAGAAACAAATACAAGATATTTCGCAGTATTTAGTAAAAACCTATTTTTTCTGCGAAAATATTATTCGTTAATTTTACTAAATATAAATTGCAGTTATTATTTTATTAATACTTTTTTAATACTTTTTGTTCTGAAAAACTCGGCTTACAATATATCCAACTAACCATTTTTTTGTTAAACAGACATATTAACAAATTTTGGCGTCTTTATATACATTTATTATGTACTTTTTAAATAAAGCCACTTTTAAAAAATTCTTAAAAAATCTTTTAAAATTGAATTGAATCGTGATGATGGTTGCGACCAGTACTACGTGATAACCCATTATATAAATGCTGTTTTATAATTATAACAAGATTTGAATTAAATAGAAAATACAGTTTTAATATTGTCATTATGGAATATCATTGTAAAAGTTCATAACATTAATAAACTATTCACTATACATACGCACTCTTTTGTGAACATTTTCCATGGCCATGCTGCATAAATGTGGCTGAACTTTGTTGAGGCAGCGTTAAATTTCCACCTGTAATGCATGGGTGGTTGTAGGCTTGTTGACATAAACCTTTGACTTCAAATAACCCCATTAAAAGAATTCTAATGGTGTTAAATCACACGACCTAGGGGGCAATTCTAGTTATCGAAACGTGAGAATATACGACCAGGAAATGTCAAATACAGTAATTGAATTGCACTGTTTTAACCACAAATAATTTAAAATAATTATTAATATTTCATAATGAAAATATTTAAACCGTATTTTCAATTTAATTCAAATCTTGCCATAATTATAAAAAAGAATTTATATAATGGATTACCACGTAGTAACAATCGCAAACATTCACTTTATTACGAAATTGCTTGAATTGTTTCACGAGCTGTATGGCATGTGGCACCGTCTTGTTGAAACCACATATTGGTCATATTTATATCATGCAATTTTGGCCCAAAGAACTGTGTTATCATGCCGCGATATCGAGCAACAATAACTGCTTAATTAGCCTCATTTTCAATAAAATGCCTCTAGCAAAAAATCCGCACTAAATAGTGGACGTTGTGGATGAATTTGTTTTTCAACAATCACACGTAGATTTTCCGAATTCCAAATACGACCATTTTAGCGATTAACAAAGCCATTAAGGTAAAAATATGTTTTATTATGATGATTTTGCCAGAAAATTTAGCACCCACTTGTTAATATTTAATAATCCATTCAACGAACTCTCTTTGCTGTGCATAATTATTATTCTTCAGTTGTTGTGTTAATTGAATATTGTAAACATGAAGACACAGTTTTTTTTTCTGAGTGTGTGCTGTAGAAAGTTTTAGCAAACATCAAATTTTTAGCCACGACGCCCAATTGATCTTCTGGGATTTTACTCTCACCTATGGTTTGAAATTGACATTTTAACGGATTGATTTTGGATTATTAGTATGTTTGAAGTCTCCCTGATTTTTTTAATTAATCTCTTTACAGTTGGTAAAGTTAAAACAATATTTCAACCATTTTTTCATTTTGTTTGATTTACTGCATAAATTGAGGTAAATTCAAATTTTGAGTTAATTTTGGAACACCATTGATTAAGGGTGTTCCTGTTGGGAAATAAATCTATCTATTATCTATTCATACTTTTTTAGCTTGAAATTTGACTAACTAATTCTTTGTTAAAAAGACGACATATTATCAGATTTTGCCGCATTAATATACGTAGAGAATTGATCAACACTTAGTTTTTTCATTGATTTTTTATATTTATTCAATAAAGTTTCATCAAGAGAAAATGATTCAAGAAAAATAATTCCTTTGCATTTACGATTTAATTTAATTGCAAATTATATAATTCAAAATATACTTAAAACAGTAAAAAAACATTGGAATTAATAAAAAACATTAAAAACATTTTTATGAAACAGTTGCGAACATTTTTGATTAAACTGATTCAAATCTGCCTAAAACCTGTTGAAACAGCATAATAAAGAATAATAAAAAAGAAAAACATTTAAATTTGCCAAAAGAAAATCGAATGTTCAATTTTCCAAAAAGAGAAAAAAATAATTATTCTTAAAAGAAACAATTTTTAAGAGAATATAATAAAGGAAAACTTTTACGAAAGGCACAAACTCGAATTCCTATTCTTCTAAAAAATTTAGCGCACTTTTCAACCAGTATTTATAACAGACATATAATTCGTCTTTGCTGTTAAATTTTTTTAAATGTTTTATAATTTACAGTTGAAGATATACTTAAAAAATTGTTAATTTTTCTTAATTTCTACAATGAGAAAAAAATATATATAAAAAACTAAGAATCGAGTCGAGCAAGCACGTAAATTATTGAAAATATTTTTTTCAAATTTGAAAAACCTTTAGAATTATATTTAAAAAATGTTAACTAATAAATCACAAGGTAGATAGATTTTATAAAAAAATAATTTAATATTTCCTAAAAACCTAGTAGATTTAAAAATAGCTCCAGAAAAAGTCATAAAGTCGTTTTTGGAAAATTTTTAAAATACATTTAAAATAGTTAGTTAATTCTACGGAAATTTTTATTAAAAAAATCAATTTATAATACATCCTAAAAAAAATTCAGCACATTTTTTCGAAATCCATAGAAATATTTGTAACCGACGTAAATTAGTTTTACTGTTTTGTATAACAGTCGATAAAACAATATAGATATTTCTCAGTTTCAAATCAATTGAAAATATGCTTAAAGAAACTGTTAAAAAATTGTTTAAGACACAGAATTGTTGCGACCGTTACCACATGGTAATCTATACTTACACTGAATTGAAAAATTCACTATGTTTTAAACACAATATTTGTGAATTTTTCAAATCAGTGTTGTTTAAACGGTTTAAATTACAGAAAATATCCAAAGCGCATTAGAATTTGTAAAAACCATAGAAGATATTTTTAAGAAATATTTGAAAACTTTTTGAAGAAGTTAAAATATTTAATATTTGCTTAAAAACGTCTCAATTTTTTGCCATAAAATCAGCATTATATTTACAAAAATGTTGCCAATAAAATAAGTATATTAGCAAGTATTATTGGAATTGAAATAAACTAACAATAACTTTCTTTATCTTTATAATACATTATAAAACGATTCTTTCTTCCTTCACTTCTCTTCCCTTCTCTTCTCCTTTTCCTACCCCAACCTTCTCAGGATATTTACCCTGGCCCCATCTTCTCTCATCCATTCCACTACCCTCCTACACCCTTCCACCCATCTCACATCCACTCCCTAACATTCTTCTGCCAAGTGTATCCACGAAGCCTTCCCTTCCTTGTATAACACATATTCCCCGTATTTTTCACCCATCCATCTCTTTCTTCCTCTCAGGTCCGACCCGCATTTCGCTCTCTCCATGATTACTTTCTTCTCTGTCCTCATTTTGTCCCCCTCCAGATATCTTGGCCTGCTCCCATGTATCTGCCACGTCTTACATCCTTCATTGTATTCACGGTTTCTTATCTGTTCCTGTTTCTCTTGCCTCTCCACCTCTTTCTCGTGTACCCATCCTGCCACATTTACCCCTTTCTTCAACCATAACCTCCGACAACTCCACTGTTTCATACATCCCCTTCCTCGCTATTCTCCATCTGCCCTCTCCTACGTCCAACCTTTCCCTCCCCTCCCTCACTAGCTTTCCCTCCTCCAGTCCATTTACTTTCATCGTACCCAGCCACTCTCTTTATCGCCTCATTCCACATACTCTCTCGCGTAGTAGATGTAAGAACTTTTTGTTTCCAAAACAGTTTGCTTTAAAAAAGTTGAAAAATCGCCAGCATTAATAAATGAATTAAAATTTTGCTTATGGATCACTTGAAAACTTTCTAGAAAACATATTTATGTTTGAAATTTTTACAAAAAAATATCAAGACATACAAAAACATAGAAAAAGAACAACAATTAAAAATTAGATTTTGCAAAATAATGCTAAAAATAAAATAAATTAAAGTAAGTACATTAGTAAGTTGATCAGTTAGTCTTAAATGAAACGATTTAAAATTTGCCTTAAGCAATTTTCAGGTTGAGCATTTTTTTTAAATTGTTAAAAATTTCAGTTGATAATTCTAAAAATAATTACTAAGTAGTTGAGGTTATGCAACCAATAAAAGCAGTCTTATTTAAAAATATTTTCAATGGAAAATCAAAATAAATATGGTTACACTTTATAATAATAAAAAAATATAAGATAATCAAGAAGCAACTTCTAATTTTGTTAAACATGATTTATCCAACAGCTTATTTGCAGATTTGCTTTAAATAGTTTGAGTTAAATAAACTGAAATATTATACTTTATAAAAAACAGTTGACATTTTTGTTAAGAAATTGTTTAGAATTTTCTTTAAAATGGCCAAAAATTTGCTTTAATGCTCTTGTAATTTTCCAAAGCAAAAAAAAAAAATTGTTTAAATTCCGTATTTCCTAAAAATAAAATCTTTACATAAATCAGCCAAATATCACACCTCGAACGCAAGAAATGAGAGGTAGTCCTATTAGACATAAAAAAGCTTTTGACTCCGTCTCTCATCGAAGTCTGCTATTTAAATGCAACTCTTTAAAGTTTCCACCTCACCATATTAACCTAATTGACAACTACCTATCCAACAGACACCTAAAATCCACAATACCCTATCACGTGCTTTTGTTACCGAACAGGGTGTCCCTCAAGACTCTCCTCTATTACTAATTCTTTGCAAATTTTCATGAATCCTTCAGCTTAGTCTCTCCTGTACGCAGATGATATGGCTTTGGTTAACCTAATTGACAACTACCTATCCAACAGACACCTAAAATCCACAATACCCTATCACGTGCTTTTGTTACCGAACAGGGTGTCCCTCAAGACTCTCCTCTATTACTAATTCTTTGCAAATTTTCATGAATCCTTCAGCTTAGTCTCTCCTGTACGCAGATGATATGGCTTTGGTCGTTTATGCTCCCACCCTGCACAAGGCACTCACCACCCTACAAGCGCTGATTGATATCATACAATTATGGTTCTGCAAAATGGAGAATAACAATCAAACCCAATAAATCCCACCTCTTAATTCCTTTTCATCGTTCACATAATTCACCATTTAAAATAACCATTAATGCAAATACCTTAGAATAACACTTGCCTCCAAACATTTAAAACACATTCTCAAAACTTCGCCATTTTAGAAGCCTCACTTGCAAAAATCAGGACATAAAAACAAAATCAGCTGTGAATATTTCCAAAATAATTTGTTTTTTTCTTGAATACGACGTTATTCTTTTCTATAAACTCCATCCTTCTGTCCTTACAAATATCTATGTATCGGAATGATCTGCCATTCGTACACTAACAAAATTACACACCTCAATCCCATAGACTCCATCTAATACCAATTACCTAACCTAATTCCAATTGATGAACACTTTACATTTCTTGCCAAAAAATTTGCTGACAAACCACATAATCTAGATATACTCAACCATTCTTCTTAATCCCCTTACAACATCTCGATTTAAGCACCCCGAAATCACCATCTATCAATTAATTTCCTCATTTCACAATGACTTTAGCCATCATGGCATTTGAAGAACTTGGACAGTTTACTCAATAAGGCACTAGCAATAGTGACGCTTGTATGACCAATAATTCCAGGCTAAAAGACCGTAGGTCGAGAGCCGTTGGACTGAAAACTAGAAACCATTGTCTTACATCAGAATCAAACGTTTAGTTTAAATTAGATATTTTAAGTTATTTGTTAATTTTCTACATGTGTTTGTTTCTATAATTAGAAACAAAAATGAGAAAATTAAGAAGAGTCGGATTATATCATTTAGTCTTTAAAGAAAATTTGATAGAATAGTTTAAATTAAAATTTTCTTAAATAAAGAACATTGGTGGAAGCTGTTTATACTATGCTTAAAAAATTTTGATGAAAAACATTGAAACGAATAAAAGTAGATCTTTTAAATACTTTACAATAAAAAAATTTGTGTTTACTAATTTTTATTATTCTAGTATATTTCAAAATAGGATATTTTTTCTACAAAAGTTTTTACTAATTTTTGTATTATTTGTAGCATTTACATCTTAGCATAAGGATTCCACATGGTTTTTATATTTCATTTAATAACTATTATTTATTATAGAAACCTCTTAGAATATAATCAATTTTAGAATGATTGATATATAGATTTGTATGTTTTATTCAATTAATTTTTTCGTTTAGATTTTTACTTTTTTATTATATTCTGAATTTCTTTTTGTCAAATTTTGACATTATCTATTTATATATACAAATATCTTCATTGACAAATAGATACAATACATAAAAATATTTAATATACGATTAAACATATATATATATATATATATATATATATATATATATATATATATATATATATACACATATCAATTACCATGAATTAATTTCTCACTTAACCCGTGGCGAAACATTTTTGTATTAATTTGATTGTTGTTTATTTTACTCCGACTAGTTTCGACTATAAGTCATTCTCGAGGAGATATGTACAAGAATGAAATATGTACAAGAATGACTTATAGACGAAACTAGTCGGAGTAAAATAACAAGTGAAATCATACCAAGTGTTTTAATTCAACAATAGATCTTTCCGCCTATCTATATTATTTATATATTATAGGTTTCATGGTTTATATTAAGTAAATAAACCAATTAGTTGAAAAGTATTTTACTGACAATTATTATTTTTATTCACTTCATAGGTGAAAGGGTTTCCCGTTGCTCCTGCAGAATTAGAAGAAATACTCAGAGATCATTCAGATATCGCAGATGCTGCTGTTGTAGGAGTTCCTAATGATGCCACTGGGGAAGCACCTAAAGCTTTTATTGTACTGCAACCACGATCGAAAGTAACCGCCGAAGAGATTCATAAGTATATGGCGAAAAATGTCATCAAGTACAAACAGTTAACAGGCGGAATCGAGTTTGTGGATAAGATTCCTAGAAATCCATCAGGGAAAATTTTAAGAAGGCTTTTGAATAATTAAAACTTATATCCATATAGAACATTAGAAGCATTTATATATACATATTGAAGACATTGATTGCGAGTACATTTTTAGGATTTAATTTTGCAATCATTAACAATCCTTAACAAATTGTAGGTTTAGAGATTGGGTTTTTTTGGGTCCTAATAACTTTCGAATTAAATTGTTAAGTATATCACAGAAAGATGTCTTCTGATTTAGATGATTTTTATTTAAATATTTATATTTAAGCATATTGCGTAATTTGTTAGCATTATAAGAGTATTATTTTTCGTGGTGTCAAAGGTGTCAAATGATACGAAGAAAATTATAGATTGCAAAATTAAAACTTTAAATATTAAAAGGTTACAATTTTAATTGTAGTTTAATATTATATTTATGTATTAATATTACATTTATGTTAACAAACGTGGAAAATTTTATTGTATTTTATTAGAATTTATTAAAAGCAAATGTTTTAATCCATTTAAATATGTAAAAGTGTTTAGAATCATCTGGATTATGTTTGAATTTCTCATTTGTATACATCCATTTAAAAAAATATATTCCAAATGGTAAAAAGAAATAATTTTGTTCAAGTAATAAAAATATTATTTAAATTTGTTTTATGGTCACATTTTTTACAAATCGATTATATTGAAATAAGAAATGCTCTATATAATTACACTTTCACGAATTGATGTCATTTACATATAAATGTTGATTGAGACAAATAAGGAAGTTAAGTTCAAAACAAGTATGTTTCGTATGTATGAATACATATGTAATTAAACAAGAAGTATGTCTTCTCTATTCCCTATTCATAAATTACAATAGTACTTAAACGTAAATCTTGAACATTATCTGCATCCATTTAAACAATTAATTGTGCTCGAAAATTACATGCATAATTGTTTTAGTATTGATTTCCTGTGAAGAATTCTCTAAACAGTATAAAATCTACACTGTAATTACGCTCTCCTCCAACAGATGGCTTAGCGTATCAATATTTATACGGCGATACGCAGTGTGTTATATACATGTTAATTGATTTTTTTCTAGTTAAAGTAAACGGTTTTTAAATATAGTAAATTCCCTTTATACTTAATTATATTAAAATATTATTTAGAAATATTTAACTATTAAAATGTTACATTTAATAATTGCTAATATTAATTCACTAGTTGAAAAAAGTGTTGCATTCTACTGTATAAAAGAAATAATAAAATTAAAAATAATTATATTATATTTGATTGTAATAGAAATATATAGGCAACATTAAATTAGTAGCTATTGTTTCGCTAGAAGATTTACACGAATACTTGTTTTTATGTTATTTTACAAAAGAATTTTTTTATATAGAAATATGTTGTTTTCCTTTTATATATTTTTTTTTAAATTTAGCAATATTACATGAGATTACATTCAATTACTATCTTCTGTTAAAATAGAATTATTATGGAATTATCTAATATTACATTATTTATAAGTTGTACACTTAAATATTATAAGTTATGAATTTTCCTGTTCTATTTTTTCTGTTGGAAAATAAATTTATTTATTATTATTATTATTATTATCATTAACTTTATCATTTATATGTGTTATCCCTATATACATATATTTTTAGCCTCAGTGCTATTTTTTAATTTTACGAAGAAAATTATAATAATGATATCAGTCTCACTTTATTCATCCACACAACAATTTCTATATTTTGCCAATCGTCTTTTAAAAATACTACTTGTACTTTCTTCTATCTTAAACCTACAGTCTGGTCATTAAATTCATTGATTTAAAAATTTAAATCAATTTTATACATGCTTAATATTTTTAATATTAATTTATAGTTTATATTTCAATTATTTTTCCAAATTTAGAATCAGGACTATTAAGTAAATAGCAAAGTTTTATTCTTATAATTACAATTAAGTCATGCACGAGGTTTAAAATTTTCCACACATTTATCACATGAAATATTTATTATGTAAGGTGTAATAAAAACAAGGTTACAAGGTTGGGCCGATCAGAGTGACTAATAACACGAGACAGGTGGGCCACTAAAAATGAACGAAGTAAAAGGGTGGTTATAAAAATTAATATTATTAATATAGGCAACACAACAAACAATATTGTAAACTTTAAATTCATGTTTCTCAATGTTTAAAACAAATGATATAAAAGTTTGAACATATTTCAAATAATTGAAATGTCTGGAATGTGTGTCATGATGAAATTCAATTAAATACGTTTCGTTAATTATACCAGATCTATAAAAAGTGTTAAAATATTGGGATGAGAGAAAACTACTCCTAAAAATATGAAACAAATGATAGTTATGAAAATACTTACCTTCAATTATTTGTTAGAATAATTTCTTGTAATATTTTATTCTTAAAATGCATTTTGAATTGAATATTCGATTGAATTAAAAATCTATATTAAAATTATAATAAATTTCACGTTTTTTATTCTTTTATTTTAAATTCTTGGTCTTATAATCCATAGTTACTGGGTGAAATATAGGTGAAGTAATAAATTGACGTACGTCCCAGTATTTAGTTAAAATTTTATTTTAATATTATTTGGTTAATCCAAAAAATTTTGATAATACGTTTCTATATAGACTGTACACATCTAAAAAAACCCAAACTAGCACTGATTTCGCAAAGGATATTCTATAGAAACAGTCATATTGGAGTTGTTAAAGACTATAAATGAAAAATTAGACAGGGGATTGTATGTAGGATTATATTTTTATTTCTCTTGTGCGTTTGATACAGTAAACGAAAAATTTATAAACGACAAACTGTACGCATACGGAATATGTGGACCTGTCTTGAATTTTGTAAAATCATTCTTAAAAGAACGATTCTTATATGTTAAATCGAACAATGAAAACTCTTCATTCTGTTTGCAAAGATTCAACTCTGGGACTAATATTATTCACCTTATTTATCAATGATTTGTTTGATCATATACATGATGAACATGGTATTATATTCGGTGATAATACAACGGTTCACAATCCAAGAGGGATTGGATAATAAAATTAAAACCACTATAGAAGAAATAACACGATGAAGATGCAATTCTAGTCCCTTGTTTTCAACTTACAAAAAGCACTAAATTCCTTGGGATTGCTGTAGATGAGCATGAGCAACTTATTTTGTGTCGACATGTTGATAATGAGTGTAGTAAGTTAAACAATGCTTACTATGCAATATTGAAATTAAAACCAATACTGCCGCTAGAGTCAATTATATCCTTACCTCTTGTATAATATAGTAGCGTGGGGGACAAGTGACACCCAAAGAATATTCATTGCTCAAAAAGAATATTAAGGTTAATTATTAATAAAACATGATCCGAGAGTTGTCGCAGTATATACATAGAAAACCATATACATATCTTCATTTGTATAAATAATAAATAATAAATTTAAAATTGCAATTGAAATTTTTTGAAATTATTAATTTATTACTTAGTTTCAAATTAGTTAGTTAATATATGGTATAAAAATTTAATCTAATCATAGCACTTTCCCCCTATGTTCCACGGAAGCTTCATCTTTATAAGTTCCTTATTATTTAGATATATTTCTTTTGGTAATTTTACGTAACCTATTACTTTTTTTTAAATCAATTCTTTTGAAATATTTCCAAAATGTTGTGATTGTCATTAATAGATAGTTAAAATTGATTTAAAATTTAGTACATCAACGATAGTTACATATTAAAATAATAAAACATGCAACATCCCAGTTTAAGGATTTGAAACGAACGTTTTAAGGAATATCACGATTCACTTACTAATACGGTTACATACAAATTCATAAAAGATTAGCAATACATTTGTACGAGATAGTCTCTTGGGATTTGAATTTTGACTTCTTGACTGAGCTTATGTACCATGCAGTGTGTTTATATAATACAGAATTATGCTTTGTAATTCTTAGATCAGAGCTGTACCGTGTTTGATAATTGTGAGTGCTATTATTCTGTTTGAATATGGATTTATTGGTGTAGACATATAGTGCACACTTTTAAGTGTAAATACTAATAACAGTGAGTATTTTATTTTGTATGAAGGCATTCCGGCAAGTTTCTGTTCTTTTGAAAATATAAGACGAATTACGCAATTACTATTCTACTTATGTCTTGCCCCATATCATTATATTATACGATGTATGAGGATACGAAAGCGCATTATATAACTGCAATCGATTTTATGGTGATTTTGTTTTTAGCTTACCATAACATAAAAAGCACTATTTAGTTAGTTGTTCGTCCATGTAACTTGCGAAGTATTTGATGCATGCCGAGCTGCTTTTAATAGGATTTTCTGGCGGATTTCTGTTGTAGAATTGGTTAGTTGTTGGTTTTTGCTAATTGAGTATTAAAATATTTTTCCTATACCAATTATTTCCTCTTGATTTTCCGCTGATACAATAACTGCAGAGTGGTCCGCAAAGTTGATTACTCATCCCGACTTAACATATTCAAACAAAAATAGATGAGAAAAAGACATGGGCGTAGAGTTGATCCTTGCGCAACTTAGTGTTTAGGGTATGGTTTTCAGACACATTTTATTCATTTGCATAAATATTAGCCTATCTCTTAAAAGCGTGTCCGATTGCGTTTAGTTTTTCACTCTAAATTTTTTTATCGACCGTAGTCGTAGAAAAGCGTTGCCATTTTCGAGTGCCAATATTTTTGAAAATTTCTTCCACAAGTTCTATGCACGCGGTCTCTGTTGATAATTTCAGCCGAAATCCATGTTGGGATTCCTTTAAAATGTTGTATGCGCTGAAGTGTGCTCTTATCTTCTTTGTTAGGAGTATTTTTTGTCTAAATATCGGACCCAAGATTTATATCGGACCGTTTTTTAGATTTTAATTTGTTTGGAAATGACCCAGTTTCAAATGAAAAATTTAGTGCAGTGGTTCGATTGTTTCTATTATTACTCCTTTAATAGCTTTTGCATATCTTCCACCTTGTCCTTCACTTACTCCTATTCTTAGGTTCATTATCTCATTATATATAATCATATCATGTATCATATATGTGGTTACCAAAATGGAATACAATTTTATCATCTGTAACAGTTGAATATTACCAGTACAAAACGATTTGCATTTTGTTTGGGGTTTTTAGTAATTTTCCTGTTATAAGTTTTAACTCCAAATATTTGTTTCTTATTTAATTCTTCATGTACCAGTTTCCAAATTTGTTGCTCTTTCTTGAAATTATATATATATCATTGTAACATTCCATTTTTTGTTTGTGTCAGTAGTTTTTTATGTTTCCTTTTTTTATTCCTATAGTTCTCCTTCGCTTCCTCTGATTGAATTTCCGTCATTAGCTGATAATGATAATTTCTGGATTTTTACGTGACTATTTAACGTTATTATGAATTCAATTTTTATGGTTACTTTTGAGGCTAGTATAGTATATTGAGGTCGACAAACACACCACAGGTAATTCAATGTATTTTTATAAATGTGCAATTATTTTCTCCCCAGGTCAATTTAGTAAAAAACACAAGAGAGTAATTTTATAGATATGGAGTCAAACTAGGAGAAATTTAGTAATATAAATCATGGCTATGAACATGATTATTATCAGCAAAGATTATAACGGGTGTCCAACAATTATTGCAGTCCCGGGTGGCGTTGGAATAAAAAACGTAGGTCGATTCTTACATGTTGCAAATAAATGAATATTTTTGATGCACATTTAGGTTATGTTTGACAATTAACATGTCAGTTCATTTATTTGGCACATGAAAGAATTGACCTACGTTTTTGATTCCAACGCCACCCGGGACTGCAATAATTGTTGGACACCCGTTATATTCTCCATGTACCGTGTTTTTTCTCGAGAATTCAGAAATTTTTTATAACAATTTGTTTGAGCATAGTTACTGTTATTATCGTTATAACATGTTTCGCTAAGACAGTCGTCAATTTAAATTGAAATTTTGTCACACTTATTAATTAAGTTTCTTATGTTTTGGTGCATGATTGTGGTTAAGATTTTGTCAGTCATTGAATTGTTTTCTTTTTTAAATGTTGGTTTATATTTAGTTCTCCGAAAAATAATGTAATTGCTTACATGGATTCCTGTGGGCCAGGGTATAGGAGTATAATAAGATGTTGTCAAGTTCTTCGAGCATTCCTATTTTGAAGCACTTATATTTTTCCGATGTTCCTCGGTCTATACGTTCTCTTGTTTCGATCATATACGGTACATTTTGTAATATTGGTAAAAGCTCTATTTAAAGTTTGTCTTCTGTAAAGTCACATTTAATTTTCCAATGTGATACCATTTTTTTTCTGCTTGAGTATGTCATTTCAGATACCAAACTCCACCAGTAAATCCTAGCATTAATTAGTGAGAGTAGGCTAGCGGTTATCATCAGGATGTAATTCCTTGTTTTATGGTGTTTAATATTTTAATACTACAAATGCATACCAGTGGGAGACGGGAAATAAATGTATATTTAGTAGTAGACTTCTCTGACATCAGCAAGCTCTCCTTCCTCCATCCCTTCACTCGTATACTAATGGACGAAGGCCCGTTTGGCATACATCAAGTCGAATTTTCAATTTAATTTTGGTGGTAGACAGTGACAGTGTTGTCTGATTGGATTCGAACTGTGTTTCCCGGGCTAACTGACTAAGCGAGTGAGATAAGACATACACTGTTATTGTTGGATTGCAGGTTGATTGCTGCTGTCCATTATATTGGTTGGATTGAGTCCTAGCACGGCTGTCCTCCTGTTTTGGATTGCAAGTAATCGGTACTCCGTGTCAATGGAACATTGGTCTGTTATCGTTAATAATCTAATGAGCTTAAGAGCTGAATAATAGCCGCCGAAAGTATACCAATGATGGATTCTTCACGAGAATAGACTGGATGGGTAAGTGGAAGAACATTTCGAAGAAATTAACTCTGCCCGGGTCTCTTCATTTTAAATTATAGTAATAGTATTCATAATAGTATGCATTTTAGATTAATTTAAGAAAGAAACAAACCAAACCAAAATATATTACTTAAGAGTATGTTCGTTTTCTCACCTGAACATCGTTTCTTATGCGTTAATATTTACTTCTAGATAAGAGTGTCCAAGTCGTACCTGATTTTCTTGTATGAGCATGGTTCTTTGTTTTGATGAACAATCTCGGTGGTAGAACTATTCATGGTATCTATCGACAACTAATGAAGCATTTTTGGGCGTTGTCGTTGATGTAATTGTTTTGATGTAAACCCTGTGATAGTTTAAAATTTTTTTGAAAATTGTAACTAATTCCAATTTTTCCATTGGTGGTTTCTAGAGTTCAGTAACTCATACTGCTTATGTTGAATACTCTATCTAAAGACGAGTGTCATATCTAATGACAGGGAGGAAGGATACCTGTTTTGCTAACAGCATTAACAACTTGCGTCGTTGGCACGATATCCAAGAAAGTACTACGATCTGTAGTTTTTTATTTCTTCCACTTACAACTTCGCTTGTTTATACATATTGATGAACATAAGCTGCATTACATTGGTTGTTGTTTTGTTGCTAATCTCATCTAGTGCCACTCCCATTTGGTTATTGAAACTTTTGTAGATGTATTGTCAACATCTCTTCAGTATTATTGGTTGCTTAAAGTGTGCTTAACATAGTGGTCTCTAGATGCTTCTGCTTGTATAGAAGAATTTGCTAATTGTTATTTAGGATATCCAATTAATGGTATACCTCGTTGTTGACCCTAAATACCACTGTTAACATCATTAATCAATATTCCTCGTTGATGGCTTCTTTGTGTTAAAGGTACATCCTGATATTCCAAATAGCCCAGAATGTAGTTGATGTTTCTGCTTAATTGGTCTTACATGTAATCGCAGTCGACATTTGTTTCTTACCGATTTGCAGTCAGTCTTAAAATAATGAAAGAAAATACAAGCTGCCTGTACTTGTTCCTAAATAACTTTTTTTACTATACATTACTTCCATTCTGAAATTTTTAATTTTTTTCTTTTGGGTAAGCATTTCCTCATTGCTCTATTCTAATGGCATATAGTACCTGTTTCAACATGAACGTAGCAGATGTCACTATTATAAGACTCAATATTAATAATACAACTCAGTGAGCACTGACTGGTGTTAATAGAAGTGAGCATGGCTTAGTTTGAGCACTGCTGGATGCACGAGTTGTTGTTGACTGCGGATAAATTGATTTCTGTACTTCTTCTTCAGAATCCTCTTGGTATGGTAACGGAATTAGGTTTGTAATTGCTCTCTTGTAGTTTGCACCCTCACCTCATTTTATTGTGATGGCTTTTACTTTACCGTCGGTAATCTTCGCCTAATATTATCCATCTAAACTCGGTGTTATTAAGGAGAGATCAATTATGTTTTTCATATCCTGCAATAGTATTTAACTGTAGTGGCGTGTTCAAAGTAAAATTTTAAGTTGTCTTGGGCAGTTGAATGTCACGTTGCGTCGGCTAGATCGATTTCCTTAAACTGCTCCTTAACGGTGTGTGATTGGATGTTGTTTGTTGACTAGTGAACATTTGTATAATTGTATTACTAGCTTAAACTCATTGCCTTGGTGTGAATGTAGAACTGCCTCTATTATTTAACTGAAAATTGGCCTTTACTTTTTCCTACCCAGAGACTGTGTTGTGGACGTTAACGTGAAATCCTTCGTGATGAACTCGTGTAGTTAACAGGGAGCTCTTGCTTGTTATTACATTAGTGTAAATAATAAGTCTTGAATTTTCAAAATTGCTGGAATGGCCTGGTTGAGATTGATTTGGTTGTCGTATGCGGATTTTTCTAGATTTATATTATCCTAAGCGATGTTGATGAATATGCTGATCATTGTGGAAAAATGTGTTATGATATATTTTGCAATAATGACATCGTTACTCTTTAGAATAGGGCTGTGTACTCGGGTAATGTAGTCAGTTATTACACAGTCTTTTTTCTGATAATATTTCTCTTGTTCACTATATGCCAGGATGGTAGGACAATGGTAGACGTGATAGTATCTCTTACAGATTCTACATTATTTGTGGTTTTCTGACATTCCGCTTGGGAGTATTGATCGTTTCTTTTCGAAAGAATCGTTTTTCTAGAAATGCCAGAACTTCGAACAGCTCGGAGACTTCATGGGAAGAACCAGGCTCTGATCAAAAATTTTGTTTGTGTTATTTCCCCATCTTCTGATTGGTATTGCATGTTTTAGTTGAAGTTTCTCCACAACAACTGAAAAAAAAACTGATACTAAAGGATATATAAAAGTTTCCGGGTATGGTTAAGGATTGCTGCCTTCCCAACATCATAGAACATGAAGGGTTTGAGTAGAAGAACATAATTGGTCATTATGAATTACGCCAGTGTTTCTTTCGTTCAAAATTTTATATTTTTTGTAAGAAATTTGTTTTTATGTATATTTTTTAATTAAAGAAGATCAAAGTATTGAATAAATAAATAAATTCTGTACCAATCATACCGTCGTTTGAATGTGTCCTAGGCTAAAGAGTAGTTGGCACTGGTCATTGGTAGGTGAGGTATTAATTTCAAAGCCTCTCTACGTTTGTAACCATCCAGATATTCTGTTTTTCAATATCCGATAAGTGGAAATTATTGTGAATAGCTTCTTGGTACAACGTTTGAAACTTTTTCCATTTGTCGTATCCATCTTCGAATGTTAGTATGTTTTTTATTGGTAATTGGGCGTTGAAAAATTACGTAAATGGGTTTTAGCTTCGATGGTTTGATTGAATTTAAGGACACTTTTGTCGATTTTCATAGGTCGTTTTATTCAGATAGAAAGATACATTTCAGCATATTTCATTTTAGAACTGAAATATGCCATCATATGTTGGTTTATATTTGTTATCTGGAGAGCATTGTAAAAAGTTGTTTCAAATACCTGCATCTTCTGTCGGACATTGATCTGGTATAAGCACTGATGTTGGCACTGATTGTGGCTCTTATGTTTGGTAGAGTATTTGCCCTGCTGTTCGCTCTTCTTGGGATATACTGACCATGATGGCATGATTGAAATTTTGTATGTAGTTTGTCCAGGTATTTACCTTGGTGACAGTTTTCATCCAATTGTTCCACTTAATCCCAAATTTTTTGGCATTGGAAACGTATTTACTTTGAAGACGGGCTGTCGCTGCTTCACTTCCACCAAGATCGCTGCTAATTGTTTGTCTAAAGCATCCTGCTTTTTGGCTAGCTCATTCAGTTTTTTTTATATTCAAAACTTTACTTGGTGTTGTCTTCGTTGGAGAGGACGTAAATGTGATCGGTTGAGGTCGGCCGAATTTCTGATGACCTTGTTTGGAACGTTAAATTTGGAGGTGTCACCACGAGGGGTAGGTGCCACTTCTTGTTAAAGATGCACCACGTGTTTTGAATTTTGTTCGTTTTCCTTTTCTTTCAAGTTTATCAAATCACTCGGTGCTCGATTTCTAAGTGATAAGACGACAATCCTTGTCCTTTGATTGCAGTCGAATAGGTTTCGTCTTCTAGGTTGGATGTGGTGAAGTTGATCCGGTTCGAAGGACCATGTATATGCTATGGTGCTCTGTTGTTGAGAACGTTTGGTATGAGTGGAGCAACTGTTGGCTCCTTGATACTGGTTGATTTATAATATTTACGCTGGTATTAAGGCACCGGAGAGTGTAACTTATTTGCAAAGGAGAAATTGCACTGGGACGTTTATAGGCTCTTCGTAGGATTGTTTTTTTTAAAATTAATTAAACCCTTTAAATCTGCACTGAATTAATTATATATTTACATTAAAAGTTTATAGTATCGTCACAGTGTATCAAATAGTTAATCCAGTTAATGAATTCATTTGAGGTCATCTGTAATTCGCATTCCATTAACATATGAATTTAATCACGTAATAATGTCTCGGGACAGGAAAAGTAATAACCTTTTCATCCAGTTAAGTAACAGAAAAAAAAACTAACAGAGAATGAAATATCCAGACAAAACATCTACCAGTGATAATTGCGAATTCATGTTTGGTTTCGCGGCATATAATTCAAGCGTTTCCCATTAGGGACATTTCATAACCTCAGTGGATTTACACACTTATTTAAAAAAAATCCTAAATAGAATTTAAAAAAAAAAAAACTACGACCGGTAAAAATGAAACTGAATATGAGTATATTATTATAGGTTTAATTAAAACAACGGAGGTCGAGTTCAAAATTGAAAAATAACATTCGCGCGAAATCGATTCGCACTTCGGTACAAGAAGTGCGGGGGTGCGCTCCTCTCTCTTTTTCGTAGGAAAAATGAATAATTAATAGTTAATCCGGGTGCGCAATTATGCTGCACAAATTGAGTTTCGTGTTTCCGAATTACCAATGTTTTGATAATTGCTTTTGGGGCGAAGGCGGCGGCGTGTGCAAATCTATTTTGTTTAAAATTTTAAGCAGAAATCTAACCCAATTATGAAGTATTAGCAACTGAAAATTGCATTATTAAACTTTCGCGCAGCGGAGTCACATTTAAGTGAAAAGATGTTACAAGTGGCCGACAACTTTTCTGAACGAAATGTCGGCTTTTATTTGAATCAATCTACGCGTTTTGCTTTGAGCGGAATTTATTTGACAATTTAATTAATTTGTTGTTGTAAAGTGAATGAAATAATAGTGCCCTTTTGGGGTATTACGGCGTCTTGTAATCAGGACGCCGCGTTCGAAACGTTAATTGTTAATTGGTGTCGGTGCTTTAAGTATTTGATAGTTATTATTATTTATTTTCATCCTGTAATCTTATATATTTGTTTTTTATATATTTTGTTACTCGGTTGGTTAATTAGTTCCTTCTTGTTGTTCTTATGGAGAAAGTAAAACGCTTTTACTAGTTTCCTTAAAAAAAATTAACCTATAAATATGCTGGTTTAAAAGTGATAAAGGTCTAAATCTTAAAAATCTAAATCTTTAAAGATAGATTTGTTTAAACATAAACAAAAATGAAATTAATGAAGGAAGTGAAATATTTATATGAAAGTTAATCAAAAAAACATAAAGTTCAGGTTACAACTACAGTGGGCTGACCAATCAAATTAATCACTGCTGTGGATAGTACTTAAGTGATAACTGATTTATATTGGATGGCAGGATTGAATGGCAGGATGCGGTGATCTTTCATCAAATATCCTTTCTTGTTCACTGGAGGAAAGCATTCCGATTGAGACTTATGTAGTTTCGTATAGAAATCTATATCTTAAGAAGAATTATTATTTAGTTTTAATATACCGAAATTAATTTGAGTTTTTCGATTCCAAAATTTCAATGACGATACATGTTTTGCGGTTCTCTAAAGTCCAATGCGATTATTTTAGAAAAATCTTTATGTGTATATATGTGAATGTATGTCTGGTCGTTGGTGATATATCTTTAGAAATCATAATGATTTTGAATTGAAACTATAAATTTAAGCTCTAATTATTTGTCGGTAAAGTTGAAAACCTGTTTGTTTTATAAAAAATAAATGAAATAAATGTTACATTAGAAGACTGTAAGAGTTATGATTTATTAAAATAATGAAAATTTGGTATTAGGTATTATTTATTTTATCCATCATGAAAATAAAACAAATATTCTAATATAATAAATTATAATTTTCTGCAAAAATTTTGAACGCATTTGGAGAGGCATGAATTCACAATATATTCTCACCCTTGTCTTGATGATAATTCATCAAATGATTTGCCAAATATGGCATTATTTGTCACTTTATGTCATTATATTCAAAAGAAAATAAAATGATCAATACAGGGAAGGTAGTATGATGGCCACATCACATTTTTATTAAGTACTATAACAACCTCAATCACCGTAGTGATTGTAACTATTAAAGAACCAAAATATTGTAATTGCAAATTTAAGAAGCATTTATCTATTTTTTAAATAAGTTAAATCGGGTTAGTATAACCTCGTCAAAATGGTTAACGGTTAGGTACCGTTTATATTTTTCACCATGGCATCCTTATGAAGAGACACGTTTTAATCTTGAATTAATGATCCTATGAAAATATGGCCTCCGCAATAAAAAGGATGCTGCCAAAATCCTAATTCGTGTTGCATCTGAGAATTGAAGACTTATTGGGTCGAGCCAATTTCATTCATCATACATGCTGCCTTTTTACTGAAGTTACCCTTTAGTGACCCTGGTTAAGAGGAAAAATCTTCGCAAAGAATTTTGTGGTGGTGCTGCTCAAGAGGAAGAAGAAGAAGAATTATAATAATAATAATAATAAAACTATGAGCGAGTGATACTAAAAAATAACGTCATCGATAAATGCCGTAAATGTAGCAAACAGGGAGAAACTATAGAGCACATAACAGCCGGGTGTCAATCAAATGCATATTTAGGCGAACACAATCAGGTGGCAAAAATAATACATGCAGAACTAGCCAAAAAGCACAACCTACTAAACAACCCACCTACGTACTACAGATTCTCCCCTGAGCCGGTTTTAGAGTCATCGGAGTATATATTATACTGGGATAAAACAGTAATGACCGACAGAACCGTTGATTTCAACGGGCCAGACATCATATTCATCAACAAAATTAAGAAGAAAGCATTGATCATGGACATAGGATGCCCCTTAACACATAATCTGCAAAAACAGAGATTGAGAAATGCTCCAAATATGAAAACCTCGCAATAGAATTGAAACACATCTGGAAACTTAAAACGGTCGAAATAATCCCATTAATTATTTCTTTTAGTGGAGTTTACACGAAAAATTTCAGAAACAACATGAGACGTATTGAATTATCGTATTATCTGTGCAGTATTATCCAAAAAAGCGTTATTCTCCAAACTTGCCATATAACCAGAAAGTTTCTGGGATAAACATATATTATCATCGGTAAAATGGGATATGATGAACTTCATCTCTAGCCACGAACCCAAAACAAAATGTCGTACGTGTAGGGTCGGAAATTTATTTTTCCAGCATCGGCTGAGAAATTGTCCGCTTAAAATAATAATAATAATAATAAACTCGCAGGGGTGTAGCATCTGGCACTACGGGTATGGCGAACCCGCGAAGCCGAGCCCCCTACTTAGTCTAACCACCTAGGTAGGGAATACCGCTGGGGATCAGCAGCCCACCAGCGTGAATCAAATGCTCCAAATTTAAGAAGCAGCAATATTGGCGGGGCAGGGGACCAGCCTAACCCTGTTCGAAACCGTCGTGGGGTGCAGGCTGCCGTGGATACATGTGGATCTAGTGGTATCACTCCGTGCAATGGAACCACTAACACGTAAATAACGGCTGAACTTGTTTTGTCGACTTCACAGTCGGTAAACTCTAAAGCTGGCAAAACTAGACAACGCATAGCATGGGACCAGGAAATGAATAAACACGTCATGCGCTGTTATTACAAATGCACAGAAATCAAAAAAGAGACATCATTAACAACAATCGACTAACCGAAATGAAAAGATAACTAATCAAACAAAGTGTAGCCGAAGAACTAGTTGCAGAAAATAGAGAGATACCACAAAATGAAATACAAGAGCAGGTCTCAAATATCCAGACGTATCAACAAGAAAGAGAACCATACCAGGATACTCGAACAAATCAGGAGAGATGAATTACTTAAAACATACATTAATGAAAACAGCACTTTGAATGAAATCCACACAATTATAGTGCGAACCAGCCACTACAACATATGTTAATAATAAATCAGACGTCTCTAACAATATAAAAGGAAACAGTAACACAAATAAGAGGACTGTAAATAAACTAAAGCGTAAACCAAGGTGGCAGGAACGAATCGAAAACAGAATAAGGAACCTTGGGAAAGATATCGGGAGAATAACACAATATAGTACGATGAAACAAAAACTCGCAGTATACTCCGCAAGGCTAAAGAGGTATAGGGTATCTAACAAACGGAAAAGTCAAAATACATTGTTTGAAAGAAACGAAAAGATATTCTATAGAAACCTTAACTCCAAGTCACGATAACACCCCCAAAGGAAGAAGAAATAACACAATTTTGGAAATCGGTATGGTCAACACCAAGGCAACATAACCAAAACGCAATGTGGATAACCAAAGAAAAGAAAAACACTATAATACAAATGAACAACTCAAATATAAGATAACTCTAGAAGAACTTTAAACATTAATAAACAAAACACATAATTGGAAAGCCCCAGGAATAGACCACTTTTTGTACCAAAAGTTGTGTACTTTTGGTACAAAAAGTTCACATCTACTCACCAACAACTAACGCGCCAAATCAACTATGTCATCGAGGAGCCTCAAGCATGCCCTACTTTTCTAACAGAGGGAAAAACATATATCACACTAAAGAATGGGGATACTCAGAACCCCAGCTAATTACTGACCAATAACTTGACTACCCACACTGTACAAAATAATAACATCTGCAATAGCATATTAAATAGAATCGCACTTAACACATAATAATGTAATAGCAGAAGAGCAGAAGGGATGTAGGAAAAGTAGTCAAGGATGTTCCTTACTGGTGATAGACACCATTGTAATGAAACAAGCAGAAAAACAGCAACGAAACCTTGTAACATGCTATATTGATTATGAAAAGGCATATTGCTCAGTCTTGCATAGCTGGCTTCTGAAAACGCTAGACATATATAAAATCAACACAATCATTCAAAACTTCCTTAAACATACGATGACTCAATGGCAGACATAAAAACAGATATTATTAAAATAAACCGGGGAATATTTCCAGGGGATACATTAATCGCCCTATGGTTCTGCATAGCCCTCAATCCGCTGTCACAAGTCCTAAATACCAACAACCATGGATTCAACATCAAACATGAGAACACTATACGACATAAAATAAGCCACCTATTATACACGGACGACATAAAAATCTATGCAGAGGGAAGTGGAAACATGAAGATACTGAAGAAATACTAAACAACGAAGTACTTGAGAACATGAACAAACATGACATATACAAATATTTAGGGTTCCAACAAAATACACGGATAGACCACGGAAAAACAAAAGGCTTGTTAAAACAACAGTACAAAGAATGACTGTCACATCTAAACTAAACTCCAAATACATGTGCAAAGCAATAAATACTTAAGCAATCCCAATCCTAACTTATTCGTTTGGGATTATAAAATGGACAAAAACAGACGTAGAAGAACTAAAGAGGATCATAAGAAATTTACAAAAAGCTGTGGTATTGTTTACACTGTCTATAACACGACAATTCCTACAATAGTTAAAAAGGCAACTTGGCTTAGCCCGTTCCTTTTTACCAAACCGGCGAAAAATCCCTGAGAAATCACTTGAATAATAATAATAATAATAATAGCCTCTATTTTACAATCTTACATAATAAATATTTTTTAAATACTAATTTTTAAATTGACACGAGTTCTACTAAAATTGTCTTGCTTTCCAGCATAGGCCTCCCCTAAAGTCTGCCATAGAATGGGATCATGTTTCTCCCTTCATGTAATTCCTGCTATTCTTTTGATGTCGTCCTCCCATGGACGACGCTGTCTCCCTTTTCTTCTCTTGTATTGCCTCGGACACCTGTCCGTCTCCACTTCAGTTTTTTTTTTTAATGCAGAAAGTGCCGGTCTGCGTACGAATGGTTTCCAGTCTTATTTTATTATGTCGTTTAACATTGAGTAAGTTTCTTTCCATACTAAGCTGGCAGGTCTTTTATGTATGTTTTTTGTTTAAACTCCATGTCTGGCATCCATATCTCAAAATGGGCAGAATACATGAATTAAATATTTGTCTCGTTGCCAAGTTCTATATGATCTATACTATTTCTTTTAGTGACCAGTATCGTTTCCAAGCCAGTTTGATTCTGTTGTGTATCTCTTTTGTTAGAGGTCTTTTGGTGATATTATTTGGCCAAGATACGTGTATTCATCTACATATTCCATTGTTGTACCATTCACTATGATAGTTTTGTTTTTGAGGTATTCATTGACAGTCCAACCTTCCCACGTTCATACACCAGGTAGTCAAGCATTTCTTGCAGGCCTCTCGTGTTGCTTGAAATGATTATTAGATCATTTGCAAATCTAAGATTGTTTAATAGCGTTACATTTATATTTAGTTTATAGTTTTACCATTCGAGACATCGAAAAACAGAAACTGCCGAGAAGAGTTTAGGTGATAATGGGTCTCCCTGTCTAACTCCTCTTTTTATAGGAAAGTCTTCACTTTCCCTCGTTCATGTTTTTGTATACGATGGAATGAGGATAATACATTTTTTGTCTACTCCTTGAGATTCTAATGCTTCCCATATTTTTGCGTGTTTAAGTGAATCGAATGATTTATTATAATTTACGAAAACGAGATAGATTCTGAATGACCTGGCTCTTCTGGTTGGTTTTCATCCAAAATATTGGTTAAGTGGTCTAGGAGTATCTTAAAGAATATTGTATACAGTTGGACATCAGGCTGATAGGTCTATAATTATCGATGTCGTTTATTTTCCCTTTTTTATGTAGGAGTATTATGGTGGGGTTTTTATTGATGAGGTGTATATTATGTATATAAAATTTCATTGAATAGCTCTATGATGATGTTTAGTGTTTTAGTAGACGTCCCTATTAAAAGTTTGTTAGATATACAGTCTTCGCCAGATGATTTTCCTCGTTTATGAGATATTATTGGTTTGAAAACTCCTTCTTGCATTATGCATGGAAGTTCTTCTTCATTTTCGCCTTCGTAGACAGCTGGTTAGCTTGGTTCAGATAGTGATTCCTCATCGCTGAATAACTCGCGGCAATAGTCTGTTGCAATTTTTAGTATTTTCATTCGGTTGGTCTTGTTTCTTTTAGTTCTTCGGTGTGTCATGTTTCCTATCCAATCCAAGCTGTCTCTCTCTCTCTCTCTTTTTATACCACCTGATTTTTCTGTGTAGTAATTGATTGTTTCAATTCTTGTACCCTGTCTATGTCTACGTATTTCTAAGTTGATACCTTTACTTAGCTTTACTATCTTTTGTCTATTGATCTTCATGTCTTTAAATAAGATCTTTCTTTGTCCGATTAAACTTCTCTGGCTTTTGATCCTAATTTGTCTCTTGTCAACTTGTTTCTTATAACGTTATTTTCTATTTCTTTTAGTTATATTTCTAGGGCATCATATTTTTCTTAGATTTCGTTGAAGTTTTGCACTTTTATTAGACTAGTATCTAGGGTATCTAAAATAATGTCGGAAATTGGTAAAGTTGGTTTTTTATGTTTGTTAGTAATAATATAATCAATGTCATTCGTCGTTTTCCCTCAGGTGATACCTAAGTCTATTTTCTATTAATTTTACTTTTATAAAAGCTGCTCATAATGTGTAAGTTATTTAAGTTTATTATTTTGTCCGTTATCGTTTTATTTTCCCTGTAGTATAAGGTCCAACTATTTTATGTTCGTATTTTTTCCTGTTTCCGATTTGGCCGTTAAAAGCTCCCATTATGATTACAGTTTTATTTAGGTTGGTCGTTGCTTTGTTAAGGTTGTTGTAAAATTCGTTTTTTACTTCCTCTTTAACAATCTCAGTTGGAGCATATACCTGGACAATTGAAGTTGGTCGTTTGTGGCCTGGGAGGCGATTCTATCTGTGAAATTTCTTTGAATTCGATTATATTATTTTTGAGGTTTTTTTCACAATAAATCCTACTCCGTATAATCGATCTGTTTCATTTTCTAATATAGTATGGATTTTCCGTGTTATTCGATTTTCTCATCCGCTCTTCGTATCTCACTCAATCCATCATTATCCCAGTATACTGTTTCTAAAGCGTGTTCTAGTTCTAATAGAGATTCCTGGGATTTTATTGATCTTGTGTTAAGCGTAGCTATTTTTAGTTTTATCCTGTGATTCGTGGGTAATATTGTCTTCGAATTATCTTCTTTGAGCTTTAGGGGGTTGTGGCGTATCACCCCTCAAGGACCAAGTATTGTGGATCTGGTTATTTATTTTCCATGTGGTATTTGTATTGTGTTTTTTGTTCTCTGCGTTTCCGGTGTCCAACAATTCCCATGCCTTATTTTGTGGTGTGTGTTCGTCCGTCGGCCCTCATATACACAAATGCATCAGTTTTATGCATTTTGGAAGGAGCTGTAATATTCTTCTCCTCTAAATCGCGTGGTAATATATTTTGTGCATTCTTGGGTGACGTAACGGATTCCTTTTTCCTTTTCTCAACTTCTGATTTTTCTTTTATGATAAGCTTATTGTTTTTCCTGCTTCAATTGGCGTTGAAGTGCGTTTCTATTGTTTCCTTTGAGAAATCCTCTGATAAGTCAGTCTGTTGTGGCATTAGGTTTTTATTTTTCAAAATTTCTGCTCTCTTTTGTTGTGATAAAAAGTGATCAGAATAGGTTTAGTTTTACCATCTTGTTTTTGCGGAAGTCTATGAAATGTATTCATTTTAAATTTTTCGATGTTAGTATTTAATTTCTCCAAAAGCGTTTTAATTATGGTAAATAATTCTTCGTGTGATTTTTCCTCTCCGGTTGAGACACCTGCATTTTGAACGCTGCAGCCACTTCTTATGGTTTTGAAAAAAGTTATCCCACATTCTCCCACACTACAAAAAGCCCTTTAATTTCTTCAAGAGCTTATTGACTCCCTGCAATGCTGGTTTTATCACCGCATCAATAATTCACCTTACAAAGTCCATAGTTCTCAAACTATGATCCCTCCCACAGTTTTTGTTAAATACTTGAGCATAACCATAGATCAAAAAATCAATTTAAAAAAAAACATACAGCCATAATAAAAGGTGAAATTACTTCCAGAGCAAAATGCTTTAGAAGTTTAACGTACAAAAACAATGGTATAAATACAAGAGCAGCTGTAAAAATATATAAGATGATCTGCCTTCCATTACTTGATTATGGTTGTGCCCTCTATACTAATCCTAGCAATTCAACCTCCCGAAATATTAAAGTTAGCGAACGAGTATCTCTCCGTACCCTAACAAAACTTTGGCATCTTCTTATTCCTTTACACAATCTTTCTAACCAGCTCCTCTACAGGGTCCTGCAACAGTGCGTCAAGCTTTCCTAGCGCCTTTCTCGTAAGAGATAGAAAAAAATGTTTCATATAAAAATTTATTGAATTAAAAATATCTATGCCGTAAAATTATTTTAAAATATACAGGGTGTCCCAATTTTGCGGTATAACAAAAGCAAACATTTTTTTAAATGGAACACCCTGTATATTTTTTCATTTTATAATTTGGATAGTATTTTATAACTTGAACCTTTTTTTGGTTTTTAATTTCGATATGGCATTTCCGAGTTATTGACGTTTTTCTGAAAAAAATGTAAAAAGCGGAGGTTCACAAAAAAAATTATTCTGATGTTGTATTTAAAATTTAAGAAATTTTCTTTTTCCTATGGTTGGTCATAAGTACTGTTTATGTACCAGTGTTAAAAATTTTCACTTTTGAGGAACCTTGCCTTTGTATGAGACACGCCATTTTCTAAAATTTCAAATTGTCGTAACTCTTTTTTTTTAATGGAATCATATATTTTTTTTAATTTCATATTATTCTTCATCTAATTTCCTACAAGAAATATTAAGCATACCCTATACCTAAAAGTGATATTTTTCAAGATATAAAAACATTTATATTTCAAACGGTCCTTGAATACGAATTTGTTTTTCAATAGATAGCCATGACTGAAAAAAATGCATCTGTCAATTAAACAATAAGTTTGGTATGTATAGTTGCATTGTATGTTAAGATTATAACAATGCAATTTTTAAAAATAATTAATTGATGTGATATATGCTACTGGAGAAAGTGGAATTAATTGTTTGCAAGCCTAAAGAATGTATGCTCAGCGCTACCCAAATAGGCGAAAACAATTATTTTTCTTATTATTCGATTAGATTAGAAAGAAATGCCAAACTTTGCGAATAATAATTTGTCTAAACCCCATAGTTGTTGAGATATTTAATAGTTTTGACAAGAATAACCATTTAATTATACATTCTTCTATGCACGGAGTTGCTCATTCTGAGGCAAAATAACTAACAAAATGTAAGTAAGTATCAATATGAGATAAATAGAAACAGATAATACGATTCATTATTTTATTCCAAAGCCGTGAACAAAATTATTAATTTTAAACCCACCATTTGGTGGGTCCATTCCTACCAATCCACTAGGCAGGTGCTCTGTCTTGTTAGTTAGAGCATATTAGCTAACGTTCCGGGTAATTCAATTTGCAAGAAGTGCAAATACATAGGCCTATTGAGATGGCTCTCTAAAAAATGTGGACCTACTACATGGTTTCCAAAAATTCCGCCCCAGACATTCAAAGACCGCCGATACTGATGATCAACTTGTCTCATAAAATGCGGATTATCAGTTGTATAATAGTGAAAATTGTGCCTATTGACAGATCCGTTGTTATGGGATGTCGCCTCATCCGTGAATAAAATATATTGGAAAAACGCAAGATCCTCCTGTATTTTTTGTCTTCCCCAGATCAGTATTACTCAGTTCTTGATGTAGCTGAATATGATATGCATGATATCGATTTTTCTTCAGAATACTTTGTACTGACCTTATGCCAGTTCCTTCACCAATGTCTTTTTGGTTCACGTTGGGATGCTCAGTTGCTGTTAATAGCACTGAAATTTGGTTTTTCTCGTTGATGATTTAAGGTTTTTTTCTTTCTTGTTTTTTTTTTGTAATTCACACTTCCCATGTCAATAAATCTATTGAGTAAGTTCCTAAAACATTTCTCCTCCGGATGTCTTCTGCCGGGATAACGTGTGGTGTAATTTCTAGCCACCAATAAACAATTTCCAGCAGCCTCCCTTAATACAAAAATCGTATCGACTAGTTCGTTCTTTTCGAAATCCATGATGATAATTTGCTGTCTCTTTTACCGCGAAACGGAGAGAATCACTTTGCAGAAAATATCAGAGTGATTTACATGTCAAACTAATTGTTTAATTGACAGATGCATTTTTTTCAGTCATGGCTATCTATTCAAAAACAAATTCGTATTCAAGGACCGTTTGAAATATAAATTTTTTTATATCTTGAAAAATATCACTTTTAGGTATAGGGTATGCTTAATATTTTTTGTAGGAAATTAGATGCAGAATAATATGAAATTTAAAAAAATATATGATTCCATTTAAAAAAAAAGAGTTACGACAATTTGAAAATTTAGAAAATGGCGTGTTTGATACAAAGGCAGGGTTCCTCAAAAGTGAAAATTTTTAACACTGGTACATAAGCAGTACTTATAACCAACCATTGGAAAAAGAAAATATCTTAAATTTGAAAGCGAACATCAGAATAATTTTTTTTGTGAACCTCCGCTTTTTACATTTTTTGCAGAAAAACGTCAATAACTCGGAAATGCCATATCGAAATTAAAAACCAAAAAAAGGTTCAAGTTATAAAATACTATCCAAATTATAAAATGAAAAAATATACAGGGTGTTCCATTTAAAAAAATGTTTGCTTTTGTTATACCGCAAAATTGGGACACCCTGTATATTTTAAAATAATTTTACGGCATAGAGATTTTTAATTCAATAAATTTTTATACGAAACATTTTTTTCTATCTCTTACGAGAAAGGCGCTAGGAAAGCTTGACGCACTGTTGCAGGACCCTGTATAACACCACTTCAATTATACCCATCTTAGAACACCTTCGATTCCTATCAGAAAAATTCTACAAAAATCCTTTCAACTTCCACATATTATCTTTATATTGAAGTCCTAGAAATCCTAGTATAAACTCTAAATTTAAAAATCCTGGTCAATCATAATTGATTTCATTTTATAGTTTCATCCATACATGCAACGACTGGTGCCATATAACTGGACAAAACAAGCCAGAAAAAAGTCGATTGCCTTTTGACAAATTAACTCACACATAATTCATTATTTATTATTTAAATGTAAATATATATAATGTTTGTCAATAAAAATGTGTATTATTATCATTTGAGAGCTCGTATTGACCTAGTGGAAAATGTTGCGTCTTCAGCGGTTGGTTTTCCGTGTGTTTCTGAAGGCTTCTGCCAAACAAATAGTTCAAAACTAGCTGGGAAAAAATGCACTAATGATACAGTTGCCACATCTCCAGTTTTTCAGATAAAAAAAACAGGTTTCGAAGTGCTTGTGTCAACTCGTGTTGGATTGTGTGTTTGATCGATTATTCAATTATTTGGGATCCATTGCAAACAATTTATTTTTGACAGCCAAATGTGCATACAATATTAAATTTAATATCCAACGATGCCTCAATCTCGGATAAGTTACTTGACAATTTTGCAATATTATTTACAGTATTATTGTTTTCTGGAATCTTAACAACTAATTTTGGACAACCTTTACAAAATTAATCAAGATTAACTACGGCAAACATTATATAGTGGCTTTTAATGGTGCCTGATCCTCAAAAGTTGAATTGAATTTTTGAAAGTGTCTTGTTGATATAATCGATATCAAAGTTTGTAAAATGTCACTGTCGGAACACAAATATAGCATGGAGATCAAACGTTCTGAGTAATTCTACTGACAAAAAGTCGAACTTTATGTTAGGGACATCGGTTGTTAGATGGCGCACCTGGATCGTTCATTCCCGATATATAAAGAGAACCCTAGTATTTGAATTGTATTACTGGGCTTATGTATTTAAATTTGCCCGTTTTCTTTAGATATAAAAAAAAATAGAAAAAACTATTATACCTTGTATTTTTATTGTGAAATAAATTTGTTACATGTTTTAAGAGATTTTAATTATTACTCAACATTTTAAACAGAAATAGTTTATCCTTCAGAGTAATAATATTTTACACATCCAGCATCACACAAATATAATTCCATTTTAGAATAATACTAAAATAAACAAACGAAATATGCCTACTATTATCATATAAAAACATACATATTTGCTTACTTATTTAAAGTACAATGTCCAGTGAAGATTTACTTTTAGTCCATATTGTACAAAGATCCCGGGTTATGTTTATATTATGTCCTGTACCATCGTCAAAAATCCGCAATGCCGTAAGCCGTCCTTCATTTAGCTAAAAATAGGGATTTAGGAAATTATCTACTAAAAGTGAAATGGGATTAGAGTAATAATTTTAAAGCAGGCCTATGTTAAAAGCCTACGAGGCGAGGTGCATTAAAATTTGTTCATAATTTACCCAAGGTGAAAAGAGGCTGCTGCATTACCAAAAAGTTATAATTTCTATTTAGTTTAACCTTTAAGTAAAATCATAAATAATTTAAATATTAAAAATATACCATTGCAATATGTCGTATATGTTTTAAATTGCGATGAGAAATAAATTCACGTAAAATAGAATGTAAATACTTTTCTATTAGTTTTGTAATAAAAAACAACAGTTGCTCACGTATCTCGATATTTCGATTTTAAATTATGTCTGGTGGAAATACAATATCCAGATAAGGCAGTGCCAGGTAATTCAAGATAAACTAACAACCGTCGTAGATACGTGTTTAAAACTTGCAAATCAAATATATACACTTGTGGGCGTCTCATCTAACTATTAATATGTTTTCTTGAGAATGACATATAGCTAGCCGAAACTAGCTAACAATCTTATTAAATATTTTTTGTTAAAACCTAGATAGTTCAAATTTATGTTGTTAATGTTGATTGATGAGTTACATGAAGATGATGCAATATAAAATAACTTGTAATCACTTTCTCTATTATTATTTTGCTAAAGAATAAATAAAAATAAACGATTTAGAAAGTGATTAGAAGTTATTTGTATTTATTAAATGTTTAAATAGATAATACATGCCCAATAAATAAATAAATGAGATTATATACAAAGGGCATATAATACTTCACACCCAGGGGTCGATCAGAGTGACTAACTAATAACAAATTGGAAGACCACCGAAGGAAAAGGCAATGAAATATAGGCAATTGATTTAGAGACGTAATATATGCAACTGTATATATACTTGGCATAAACAATATTTGGTGAGTTAGGCTAATTAATTAATCACTTACTACTCACCATACTACGAGTTTTATTGGTAGAAAATAAACCTACGAATTCTGAGATTACTCACGTGTTAGAACAACTTGTTCAAATAGAATTAATACCTTTCACTTTCTCCACAGTTTATTTTTATTTTCAATAAACTGTTGAGAAAGTGATTACAAATTATTTTATATTGCATCATCTTCACGTATCTCATCAATCAATCAATTTTTAAAGATGCCTCTTAAAAATAGGAAAGTGTAATGTAATTTGATGTACAATGTAAGAGTTCTCGAAGAAAAATGAATTTGAAAAAAAAATCTCTAGATATGTAGAAGAGGAATAGCTGAAAAAGTTTAGACTTCCGCAAGAAAATACTAGGGCCATTCAATAAGTAATGCCCCATATTTTTTCTCCATAATGAGCAAAAACTGAAAGTTCTTGAGTTCTTGATTGGAGAGAAATAAACTGTGGGAAATTGTGCTGTCGATAAGAGCACTGTCGGGAGGTGGGCAAAGTCGTCAGAAAGTCCAACAACTCAACTCAAGATCTGCTACGTTCACAGTGCAACAATTGGCCTCATAGCTGTCGGTCAGCAGTGGAAGTGTGTGTGCAATGATCGAGACTCTCGGATATTCAAAATCGCAAAATGGGTCCCAAGAAGTCTCACAGCAGAACACAGGATGCAAAGAACAACCATGTCATCTGATTTGTTGGCGAGGTTTGATGCTAAGGGGGAGGCGTTTCTGTCCCGGGTTTTGACGGGCGATAAAACCTGGGTGCACCACTTTGAGCCGGAAACCAAAAGACAGTCAATGAAATGGCACCATCCTCAGCCACCAAGAACGAAAAAATTCAAGTCAACTCCCTCTGCGGAAAATGCAGAAAAGTCATGGTTACTGTTTTTTGGGACAGTGAAGGGGTCATTCTTGTTAATGTGATTGCCATGAAGACCTTGGACAAACTTAAGAAACGTTTCCGGCGTGTTAGGCATGACAGGAATCCGGCTGAAATCTTGATCCTGCACGATTATGCACGCCCGCACACAAATCTCAGAACCCGGGAACAACTCACCAAATTGGGTTGGACAACATTGCCTCATCCACCATACAGCCCAGATCTGGTACCGTCAGACTTCCATCTCTTCGGACCTCTTAAAGACGGTTTGCGGGGAAAACACTTCGATGATGATGGGAGCGTAATTCAAGCGGTGAAAACATGGCTTCGCGCACAGGTCAAGAGATGGTACCAGCAGGGAATACAGACAGTTGTTTCACGCTTGCGTAAGACCGTACAAATTTATGGAGATTATGTTGAAAAATAGTACATGTAGAAGGAATGTTCCTATGTAGCTATATTGTCACCAAAATTTAACACTTTTAAATAAATAATTTCTAAAAAAAATATGAGGCATTACTTTGTGAATGGCCCTCGTATGTTTATAATATTCCGAGCGAATGAGCAAGAAAAAGACCCCAAACTGAAACTAAATATGATTTAATGTTAGGAATGGAGGTATGTTTAGATACACCTTGGTTGGTCTAGTTAAATTACAACTTTTAAAACTTGAAATGTTGTCGTACTTCAAAGAAAAATTATTGATTTTGACAACTCTTTAGGAATTTCTAGAAGGAAGAGAAAACATATAATAATAAAATTTAAAAAACCTCGGATCAGAATATTCAGCATGAGAAGATTGACGATAACTATTTTGATTAAAGGTTTGTAATGCATTTTTTCGATACGAAATATAATTTCTGAAAAATATCATGTAAATTAGAATTTTCAAAAAAAGTTCACCAGGAAATGCTTACATTGTATAGAATAGCAAACAAGCACTATTATGATATCTTGTCAGGTATACAATTTGAATTCATTAGAGTTTTTTAACGTTGGCCGAAAATGATTATTAATCATACTGTTGTAATTTTTAATATAGACAAATTACTTGGAGTTGTAATATGACGGACAATGAATTTCTTGTTTACGATGTGGAACTTGCTGGAGGTATTCTGCTTTTATAGTAGAAACTTTATGAAAAATAGGAAATTAAAGACTTCTCACAAACTGAAAGATTGTTAAGAATAAAGAAAACACTTTTACTTTTTTATACCACTTTAAGTTTTATTTTCAGTGACTAGTTTCGACTACACGGTAATCATTATCAAATTAAGTACTTAAATTACGTTATTCGTAATATGCACTAAGGGGTACGATGCCCTACTCTAACTGGCTGAAAAGCAGACAGGCAGGTTTATCTTTAACTCACTAATGCACATGTCTCCCTGGTAATGAGCGATAGAGGGTCTAAGCTTAACTGCATGGACCAAGTAAAGGGAGAGCCACAATAAAAAAACCTCCCCAAGCTAAGGTTGTTAAGAGGAAGCTTAGTCTTAGTATGCGAACTCCATATACCAGGTAAACTCCGGTTTCAATTAGCCTTCTTATGGCATTCAGGGCTCTGCTGTAGGTGACCGTTTTTTGCTTAGTTTCTCGTGGGACTAAACATAAACCAGGAAAACACAAACAAGGACTTGTCTCCTTCAAAGGACAAAACAACGGCTATGGAGATTGAAATCCTCGGAAGAGGACTCAGACCGACAGATAGGACGCACCTCTAGCCAGCAGTGGAGAAGGCTGGGCGAAAACTTAAAGACCTTCGGATATCTAAGCTACACCTAAGCGGAGCCGGGAAGAAGAGGTTTAAAAACCTCATCAACAAAGACATTACGGGGGAAGAGGCAGCATAAAATGACTTACAACCTTATGGTCCAGCGCAAAAGCAAAAGACCGAAAAACGTACCCATGCAGATGGCACACCGAAGGGTACGTAGGGTAAGCGAGTGAAAGAGACTGTACAGACCCCCACGAGCAGCAGATCACCACTCAAGCGGGTGGAGGGACAAACTAAGGGCCTTACAAGCTCGATTGGCGTCACAGAGGGGAAACAAAATCCCTGAAAAAAGACATTATACAGGCTGTGCGAGGACTTAAGATTGGCATTATGGCACAGGACTATCCTGCTACTCTCCTGTCAGTAGAACAAATAGAGTCTATATTGAAGTGCATCATAGATTTTTCTTATTAACGGAGAATAAGGAAAACTCCAAATTCCTCCAACTGCACAAGCGTTCTTATGGTGTTGTGTGCACAGCGACATTCTAGTGGGATACTTTCCGGGCAGTCAGGGGTACACTCATAGGCAAGGGCTAATTCATGAGCCCTGTGCTCATAGAGGAGCAATTAAGGGACTTCAGAAGACATAGTCCCTTTCCACAGTTCGTCACACAGGACCTAGTGGCAGCGGTTGTATACCGATATGTAATGGCAAGAGACAAATTGTAATTGCCTCGGCCTTGTTTTCGGGTAACGAGGCAACCCACCACCAAAGGCAGTAAAGGACCTCATGTCTGCGACGCTAATGAGCACCACACAAATAATAGGGGTGCTAACGGTATAGCCATCTTAAACAGGGGAAAAATTTTCACTTTTATAAACGCGATAAGGCAAGAGGCACTTGATTTGATTTTAGCCACAGCGTACGGCATGCAATTGATAAAAAATTGGCGTGTACTTCAAGAGCCCTCTATGTCGGACGATCAAATGATTACATTCGATATGGAAGCTGTGAGTATGGAAATAGCAGAGTGCAGAGTGCAGAGTGCCACGAAGAGCAGACTATAACGTGTGCCTAGTGTCCGAACTTTAGGGCCTCCAATATAACTTTGCGACTACAGAGGAATTAGAACAGGACTCACTACACCTACATACTACCATCGTAGCAGCCTGTTTCCCGACAAAGAAAATAAACTTGTTGATAACAAAGAATTTGATCGACTCAGGACTTCCGCTTGGAAATTCTTCTACAGAGCCAAGAAAACAGGCAACTGGCCGTCCTGACTGAATTCAATGAGCAGTTCAGGAAGTCTAAACGAGAGGCTTGGAAGGTCTACTGCGAGGGAGTTGACAACCTGAGCCAGCCAACAGATTTTGGAAGGTTCTATCAAAGGATTATACCAATGCGGTCGGCTTTTTAAAAAGAATTAGCAGACACAGCAAGGATCAACAGGAAAGATTAGGCTACTCCCGGGAGTGGTAGTGACTAAAGACACAATTGCAGCTATTACCGACTCAGAGGCAATTGGCATTTCAGGTGAGCAAATCCACCGTCAATGTTCTACACCGCTTTGTCAAAGAGGCAGACCGAGCAATCCCATACAAGGGAATAGCGGAATATTTTTAGACATAGAGAGGGCCTTTGACAACACTTCATTCTCTCATTAGTAACGGCTTCTCCAGCAGGATCCATGGTATCTATGACTGTAGCAAAGGGATGTCCTCAGAAGGAAATTTTGTCTCCCACAAAGTATATTTATATAGTGGTAGATGCGCGAAAAGGGCTTCATAACTCAAGGCTACGCAGATGAGATCTCTGTAATAATCAGAGGCAAGTACGAATGCATTCTTACAATCCTAATGCAATATGCACTGAATATTATCAATAATTGGGGTTTTCGGGAAGGAAGTGTCAACCCGAATACAGCGATCATATTAAGGGTTGTTTACAATTAAAAATATTTCACCGCGTGATAAACGAGAATCAAATTCAACAAATAGAAGCGATCATAGTTTAATTCACACGTTGGAGAAAGTTGCAAATAAAGGTTTCCTCGCTGAATGGAATCGAAATAAACTTCCCTAGTGAAGTATCTGAGTATAATTCTGAATACCAAACTGACATGGAATCAGTATGTTTACTAACTCATGGCCAAAACAACGACGTCACTTTGGGCCTATTGACAACTATTGAGAAAAACTTAAGGATTAAAGCCTCAAATCACGTATTGGATTATAGAAGGGGGTGGTACCAATTGTTACCTATGTTGTCCTTATGTGGTGACTAAAAAACCATAAACTATTAATGCAAAAGAAGCTGCGTATTCTTCAACGATTAGCATATCTAAGCATCACAGAGTACTGGAATAGGCATTTATGGTCTAACCAAAATCACAGGTTTGGTATGACCCCCCATAATTTTGTAAACGGAAGCAATTGAAATTGATATGGGTGCCAGGGAATCCCTGAATAGGCACCTAAACGGCGCGCATATAAACATTTGTTCAGAAAGCCAAGCCGCAGTAAAAACCGTTCGAGTTTAGAGAAACGGCTCATGGACTATCTAGGAATGTCAACTAGAGCCGTTTTATGGATTCCCCATGACGCACAGAAAGGGGGTGTGCAAAAATTAAAAGAGAACCGAATTCGTAAGTAGAGCAGAAGTGAGCAGCATTACCCCCAAAAAATTACCAGGTTCATAGAGGACATGTGGCTGCTTGGGAAGTAATTGGTTAAGGGCAGAACAACAGATCTGTTAGGTCGCAGTTCACGAGAGCTTAACCCATCTCACAATGACCCTAGGTAATCTTTAACCTGAACCTATACGTCGGTATTTTCTATAAGTGATTTTGCTACTTTATTGTTCAAAAATGGTCTTCACTCTTTTCTGTAATTTTCCTTCTATGTTTTTGTATCTTTAAGAAAGTTTGTAAAGTTAAATTATAAGATATTACCATAAAGGTGCCATTTATTGTCTAAACGTTGCACTAGATCCCATGCTTTAAATTGTAAGCATGTTGGGTCATTATGAATTTTGGTTATATTTTATTCGATAGTCCTGTATGTTCCCAGTTTCATTCTATTGGAATCGTGTTGGATTTCTCTTCAAAGATTATTACATTTTCAAACAATTCATCTTTTCTATTTCTAGAATATTCTAACAACTTAGAAATTATTTTCAAAGATTCAAGATTTCCTTAACTATAATAGCAGGGTCTCTATTTTTTAATCAATTTTATCTTCATTTCTTGATTTATATTATCTGAATTTTCAGGCAATTCTAATTTGTTTTCACAGAATTTTCGATAAATTCTTCTTTAAAATTATTATTATTTTCTTTGGTGTTTACAAATAATACAACAAAAAATTATAATTGATTTTAAAATCAATAATACCGGTAATTCCTGATAAATATAGTGGAGATTTATAAAGGCAATTATCAGAATAATAGAATTTGGGAAATGTATTTAAATTAAGCAAATAATCCATCAAGTTTCGGCTTTGGTGGGCAGTTAAACACATACCTAATAAATATTCTATTGATTAAATTACTGCCGTTAATTGCAGTAAATGCTTATTGTTTTTATAATAATGACATAAAATAAATATTGCGCTAAGCCACTAATGGAACCTAAATAACGCAGTATTAATTTATAAACTCTGTAATAATCAACGACTGACTGATAGATAATGAATAGGCTTTTACATACCATCGATTGGCAATAAATAATGCAAATATATTTTATTACCCTAAATAATTAATCACCATTTCGGGCTAATTAAAACCGTCCGTTTGGTAGTCTGCTTAACTTTTAATTTACTGCCGAGGTTTTTTTTCTAATAAAAAATAAAACTTCTCTAAACTTTCTTTCCAAAACAAATAGAATAAATCTAATCAACATTCAAGACATATATAAAATTAAGCTAATCAAAATTCTAACGACATAAACAAAACAAGCTTGCAGAAAGCTTGCAGGAGAACCTTTATTAGGCTTAATATTACCTCTAATAATAACAAAGTTTAATCATAAATCGTCGACACATGGTTACCTGCAATGCTCCTACGTGGGTGTAATAGAAATGCACACCATTAAATTATACCCCAAAAATAAACTACGTTTGTAATTATACTTGTGTAACCTGTGCACCGAAATTATGGGTATGAAATGTAATTTTAAGACGCCGGCCATAAATACATTATGCTGGAGAGAGGGGAATGTCTGGGGATTCGAAATATCTGCATTAACATTAACCCCCTTTTTCCTAGTTTGCAAGTTAAAAAGTTGAGGGGGGGCGAGACTCGGAGTGGATGATTTTATTGCGGATTTTAATTACTTATTCCCATAGTAATAATCGTTGAAGTTCCCGGCCGCAGTTTTCTGGATGGAGATAAGATTATTTCATTCAGGTAGTCCATCCTTTGTTCCACCGGCATCAACCTCATCACCAAACGTTGATTAAAAATTTCTTTTAAATTTAAATTGTATATTAAGTAAGTTATACGCGTTTATACTTAATTGTATTAATTACTAATGTAAATGACTTATTCTTTCTTTTACTATCTATTGCAATGTACTAAATTTTGTCAATATATCAATATTAAATATTATTGATTTTTACGGCTTCTACTTCGTTTAACAAGTTGAGTATAAATAGTGTTATAATACAAACAATGTTACAAAGTGTTTTTATTTATACTCAAAATTAAATGCTTAAGAATTACATTATGAAAACATTAAACGTAAAAATTGCAGTGATATTTCTCACTTATACAAAGATATATGTTAAGCTGTCATTTATCATTCTTGTGGATAATTCAAGTCTTTTGAATATTAATTAATATTATTATTAATAATCTACTCGAATATACGTCAACCTTTTCACACTCTAGCTATAAAGACATGGTGGATGATGATTAAATTAATAATGTTAATCATGAAAGGGGTAAATCCTATTGATTTTCTACCTAACGCCTACACGCTGTTGATTCGTAATTGTAGAGCAAATCTTAAATGCATAGGCTTTCAAATCACCTGTTTTTGATGTCAAATTCTAAATTAAATCCTGTCATTATATCATTATTCTAGTATTATATCTTAGATTAGTAATACGAATTTAGTTTAATATGAATACGTATTTAATACAGGCTTAGAAAAACTAGTACATTTAATTTGTTTAAATATATTTTTTGCATTTTTTTTTAAATTCAATTTTTATATAGGTACAACGTATTTCTATTAATAATTACTTACCCCCTAAAACTAACATAAATGCAGATTTTAAAAACCTTTTACATCAAATTATAAATACATAATCTCATGATGGAAAACCTTTCATAAACTAATTCAAGAGATTCCTCTCAGTCCGCGATCGTGGTCTCTCCAACATTTAAATAAGTTATCAGAAGTGGAAAACGTGGAGATGTGCATCCTAATTTAACAAGCGCAATAGTATAAATGAATATTCAACGATAATTTAAAATAAACCGGTGCCAATTTTCATTACGGCTAGAGTAATTATTATTGGCAGACACGTGAAGGTTGAATTAGGTAAAGTTTATTTGACTCGGGGATTCGGGTGTCAGTTTAAGCTCTTTGGAAGTTACCGTTGTTGGCCTTAAATTTTTAATTGATTGAAGATGAATGTGGGACGTTTGCGTAATTAATGCCGGCCTTAAATAACACTTCCGAATTTATATTCTCCAATGATATAATTAATTTATTTTCGGTGAGGTGTATTTATTGCTGTTGTAGTTGTTCATAATTGCTATTTGTAACGTTCATCTAATAAACAAGATAAATTTTTATAGATTAAGTCTTAATAGTAAATTTAAAGAAATTTAGGTATTATTAATTTTTAAATATTCCAATAGTTTAACAACATCTGGAGACACGTGTCTCGATCTATCGATCTCATCAGTACACCTTTATTATAAAATTTATTTAAAATACAAATAAAAACACTTATTTTTTAAATTTTTTTAAAATCATTATTATTTCTTAATTGGCTGTACTCTAGAGTTAACAAAAGGTAAAAATATTGTTTGTTACTAATCTATTATATTGAAAAATAAAATAAAATTCATTTTCTTAATTCGTAGTAGTAATAATTGAATGACACAGGCCAACAGAAAAATTGTGGATTTTTTTTAAGTTTTGGGGGCTAAACTAATAGAGAATCAACATTTTTTTGTTCCCATCACGCACAATTTTTTTAAATAAATTTGGTAGGTCTTATTTGTGATTTTTTTAAATATTTGCGTATAAAAATTAAATGAGATTCTTATGAATAAGCTGTCATGTTGACATATATAGAGAACGAATAGTTCTAAAATGAAAGTTATTATAATATTAAAAAGAAGCTTCTAGCTACACAGAAAGTGTAATGGGATATCCTATTACTAGAAGAAAATCAGGGTTTGAGTGGAAGACCATTTTGAAAAAGAGTGAACTCCGCCCAGGATTCGTATAACCTAAATTATTTGTATGTTTTTTTATATTTTGTAATTAACTTTGCTAAATATTATGTATATACGAATACTAAAGTAATAATAAACAAATAAACAAATAAACAAATAAACCCCTACGCCACTGAGATTAAATCGTGAACAAATCAATAGAATAGTATAGGGGAATTCTCAAAAGTAAAATTTAATTGCTGGGATTCCCTGATTTGCAGTCTTTGTGTAACAAATGCATTCAATAGTCCGTTTGCGTTCGGTTATGGCAGTCGTTGTTTAGTGAGTTTAGTAAGCTTTTTGCAGTTAAATTCGTGTTTAAAATGCCAGGACTTTGTCAAAATAAGCGAGATACTTTTTTTGCTATGTGTGTGGTCAAGAAATTTAGACGTAAAATTACATCACTGTTGAAACACCAATACTACGCGTATTTTAATGTAAAAAATGGTGATGTGGCCATCATAGTACTTTCGCTATATTTTACTTTTACGCAAAAAGGCTATTCTTTATAATTTGTTTACTTTCAAATTCTCTACAATTATTTCTATTAAAAGTTTCATGTAACTCCAATAGTTTATTAGCAATTGGCAAAAAATGTCAAAATATTCAATTTTTATTTTTTTTCTTAAAAGTGAAAAATTTTATGAATAATATGTTGGAGTAAAACTTGTTCAGTTTTTTATTCCCTTTAACTTTTGTTTGAACTGTTTCTTAAATTTTTTTATATCTAGAGAAATATCGCGAAAAAACCAAAAAAACGCCTCGAGTAAACATCTACTTCCGGTTTATAAATATTTACCAAAAGCTTTTCAGTTCCAGTTTTTAACGATAAAACCTTAAGTTAAAAGTTTCATCTCAATCGGATCATTCGTTTTTGAGATACAGCACCCACCGACAGACAGACACACACACACACACACACACACACATACACACAAACACAAAAAAATGTTTTCCAGTAATTAGTGTTTTGGGTTCAGGGGACCACAAACGGATATTTCCGCAAAAAAAAATTTCAAAAAAAAATCACGAAAACAATACCCCCCCTATATACTACGTGTATAGGGAAAGTAATATTCGTGATCAAGACAAACATTGGGCACCACATGTTGTATGTAAGATATATGAAAAGGATTTAAGGCATTCTAGTAATGGAACACGGAAATCCTTACACTTTGGAATAACGATTTGGCGAGAGCCAACAAATAACCATGATGACTGTTATTTCTGTATGTACAATGTACGTGGATATAACACAAAAAATTTAAAAGAAACCTTTTTTTTAACTGAACCTCAAGTCTACAATTAGGCCAGTGCCACATGATCCAGTCGTGCCAATACCAAATAATTTAGATGATGTTACAAGCAGCTCTGAACCTGAAATTGATGAAAACAACTTTAGCGATGAAGGTCAAATATCGAACGTTTCTACCGCAAGCATATTCCAAGACTGAACTTAATGACTTATTTAAAGACTTAACTCTTTCAAAGGATCTTTGCGACATTTTAGAATCCATATTTAAGTAAAAATTTATTGGCAGAAGACGTTAACATCTCGTATTTTAGAAAACGCGAGTCTGAGTATTAAGACTAATTTGAAGATTAAGTGGTTGTCTAGTTTATTGTACTAACATTTCCAGTCTGATAAACAAACTTGGGGACATGTAAAATCCCGATAATTGGAGGCTTTTTATTTATTCTTCCAAAAGAAGCCTTAAAACTGTTCTTTTGTACACTGCTAATGTTTTTCCATCAGTACCGGTTGTTCATTCCATGACCGAAAAATTCGAAAATTTTTAAGTACTGCTTGAAAAAATCAAATACAATGATCATAGTTGGAAAATTTGTGGGGATTTGAAAATTGCGGGATTTCTACTAGGACAGCAGTCAGGGTATACGAAGTATCCTTGTTTTTGTGTGAGTGGGAAAGTCGAAGTTTCAGCAAGACATGAAAGAAATGGAACGTAGGTATCAAGATCGGTGAAATGTTTCATTGATAGCTGATTACTGATTTTCAATAAAAAGGGGCAATCCGGTCCTAGAATAAAGAAAATTCACCAAACCAAGTTTTTCATACAAGAGGGAATGATCTTCTGGAAATAAAAATTATAGATTGTTTAAGACTTTTTTCTATTTACTTTACTATTTGTAATTTGCTTTTGTCTCTGTATCAATAAAAGTATTTATTTTGACCAATTTTTTATTAATTTTATTTCAACATTGATAAAAAAACCTTACCTGATAGGGCAAAATAATTCAGCAGATCAAAATTATAGAAAATCAGATCGATCGAAATCAACTTTCAAAAAGTCAAAATTTGTTGGCTTGTAACAATAACAGCTTCAGTTCGACTCTCATCTATTTTAGTCTTATCAGAGCTTCTCGTTGTTTGCTTCTTTCATGATATTTTTATTTGAAATTTAATTTCAATTTTGTTTTAAATTGCTGTTTACTTAGTTATGTGATGAATTAGTTTCTGAATTAACCCGTGGTGAAACATTTTCGTTTATAACTCGGCCATCTGAGATTAAACTACTACTTCTTTTGTGATTTATAAACCTTATATATAAATTGTCACATGACCCTAAAAATTTAGTCAACTTGTATTAGATCATACGACCTTGGTAGGCAATCAATATTACCATTTTTTGCAATCATTATCTCCAAAAAGAATCTTTCTTTAGGAAAATGGGGTATTGCATTGTGCTATTGGTTGCATTTATGAACGGTATCAATTCAATAAATAATTATAAAGCTGGCTTATATAAGAAATAATTATTCTAATAAATAATTACGTTTTTGACACTGGAGGCTTTTACTTTACATTATCCATATCATCAGAAGAGAGTGTAATATTTTTCAACACAAATATACTACAGCACCCTTCATCAGATTTTATTGTAAGTCACAAATTATTTTCAGGTATTATTTGATTTCTGATCGGTTTTAAAATTGAGAGATAAATATCTTCTTTGGCTTAAATATTTCTAACACTATTTTCAACACAAACGCTATTTTTTAAAGGTGATAATTGTAATAACAAAGTTTTCATTCTCTTCAATATATTGTCTGTATAAATATCACCACCAATCAAGGATTTAACCATCACTGAATCTTTCACATCATCTTCAAAATTATTCATATACTTCAAATTATACTCAACTTCTTTTTATATTCTTATTCGTTATTATTTTTACACTCTTTCCTTTAAACACAGATTCCTATTCGCTTCCACTATGTATGCATAATTAATTTACCTTTTTGTTTAGGACTTTTATACTAGTAATTAATTCTTTATTTCCGTTTGATGATTCCTCAGAAACAAATATTTTGATTTTATCAATCACCGACCCATACATTATTTTAACTTTCAACACGCTGCTAAATTATTCACAAGTAGGTGATTTGTAATTTACTATGGATTGTGATCTGATATATAACCATTAGTCAAACTCATTTCACCGCATCGTTCTTTTCGAGTGACTTTTCTATCTTTGCATGATTACCCAAGCATTTAATGCATTTCAAGTACCAAAAAATATAACGACAGGATCTGGATCTGGATTTATTCCGCTGAACGTAACAAATTTGGTGTTGAATTCCATAAAGTTTTTAGGCATCTGATTGATGCAATTTTCAGTAGGGTAATCAAATCTAGCAGGGAGGACGATAGGGAGGAGTTCGGTCCGCACATCGTTCGTCCGAATGCCTTCCTCGCATGTTACCTCTGCTGTTATTGTTAGAGCCAGAGGGCTATGCATGCTTTCATAGAACTTTCCGTCAGCTGGGCATTCCAGTTTAATTGTCTAGAAGAATGCCCAAGTATTTGACTTTATCTTTCAGAGTGAGTTCTTTGCCCCGAAAGCTTAGTAGCTTGAAATACTTGATCTTTCTTTTCCTGAACAGTACCAGTTCCGTTTTTGTTGGATTTACGGATAATCCTTAGTCTATGCTATCATTGAATATTCTACGTCGAAAGCATCCGACACATGTTTCGCTATCATACTTTCCGAGTTGCCGGAAAGTAGGATCGTGATATTGTCGGCGTAATCTATCGTGTAGAAGCAATGCTTATTCAGTGATTCCAGTAGTCCGTCTACGACAAGGTTCCATAGTAAGGGGGACAGTTCCCTCTGTAGGCAACCCTTTGTGATTCGACATACAAGTCTCGTGTCTCCTATTGTAATCTTGGCTGTCCTCCATTGCAGCATGTTAAAGATCCACTGGCTTAAGGCCACCGGAACTCCCCTGTGTCTAAGTGCAGCTGTTATATTTGGGAAGGAGGTCTTTTCAAAGGCTCCTTCTATATCCATAAAAGTTGCAAGGGTGAAGGCTTTTTGCTCAAATGATCTGCCTACACAGTATGCATGTTGATTGGGATATAAGAATGTTTTACTATGATTGGTTTCCTAATGTACCGGCCGCATTACCTCTCCAGTATTTCTATAAAAAAGGATGTGAAGCTTATTAGTCGCTATGCTTTCGCTGTGGTGTAGTCCAAGCGTCCTGGTTTTGGTATAAAGTTTACTACAGTTTCTCTCCATGCATAGGGTATGTAATTGAAGGAAATACACCCTCTGCAACGCTAAAGAAGGGGATTTGTATGGTGAGAAACTCCTTATTGCCCAGTCTACAATTTCCCTGGTAACCATAGAGCCCACCAGGTTCAAATCCGGTTTGGTTTGGGACGCTATGGAAGTGTTCATGGGGCTCCATTCTAGTTAAAGATACAGCCCGAGAAATGGGTCCTCAATAAAAGTTTGCCTGTGTTTTCAGGTGAGTCCGTGTATGAGCCGTCTTCCCTTTTAAAGATAATGAGTTTTGGTTAGGGGATTTTGGAGGGGGTATGTTTTATAAGATGTTTCCGAGGCGTTTTACTATTTTGTATTTGTTTCATTCAGAATCATTTTGCGTTTTCATGGCTCTGCCAATATTGCTTGGTGTTTCAGCCGCTCAAGTTATGTGCACCACCACGCATTTGTGAGTTCCTTTGTTTTCTCTTGTTTTTAGAGGGCATGCTTCATATTACACTATTATGATGCCCTTCTGGAGTGCATTGGTAATATTATGCAGTTCGGGTATATATCTTTTATTGCCTCTTCTTCAAGGTCCCTAGTTTTAGAGATCCTAGTGAGGGTCGTTTTGAAAAGTTTCTCCTGTTCAGCCTTGGATCTTTGTACTGGGTTTTGTTGGAGCTTTTTAGTGTAATTTGGAATTTTATCCATCTATAGTCTGACATTGGGACTTTTTGAGATACGTGCCAGTTCTCTACATACCTTGTAATATGATTAATAGCAAAGCGTAGGGTCAATGGAACTTTGGTAACGGGAGTTTACAGAAGTCGGTTAATTACCTTTATTTACTATATCTATGTTTCTACAGTCATGCAACGGGGTAAGTTGTTATTTTCTTGGCATCCCCATATCTGGTGGTGCGTGAGTTGGAATTCACACTCCACTAAGAGGAGTATGCTTGCCTTTTATGGGGTTATATTTGTTAGGGCATCATGCTACCTGGTTTGCTTAGTCCACGAACCCTGTTTTTAAATGGCCAGGGTTGTTGGATTAAAGCAATGCAATTCTACACCATATCAAGCTCTCAGCCTAATGTGGCCGTTGCAGCTTTGCAGTGAAGCGGGTTGCATTGAATTATCTCTGTGGGTATTTCGTTCATTCTTACCTTCTTTTTCCTTTCTCTATTATTGCATGGTCAATTGAAGGTTATTTTTGTCTAGGCTATTTGGGTAGTCGGTACATGCTACAGTTGCGTTACGTGTTTTTGAGCCCTTTCTTTATTGTGCTGAACATATATTTCAGCTTCATCCCCATCCTTTCGAAGGTCTCAGCGTCTACCCATCACCAGAAAAATTCTTCTGGTTTCTCATGTGGCTTTGTTAGAAACATGCACCATCTTACCACATTGACACCTTTGTTTAGGAAGCTCAGCCGCCTCAGAACCGTTTCTGGTTCTTCAGGTTTGCCGGGATCCATATTGTGGTCAATATAACGATAGAATGAATGGGTAATTTAGAATTTCGACCTTTTGTGTTTAATTTTATCCGATGTTTCAATTATCAGGAATTACTTCTATAAACAAAAAGTGTGGTTAGTTCAGAAACCTTTTTCACGATACTGGCTGAGATATTTTTTTAATATTCAAATTATGACGATCATTCCTCATAACGTTTTAGACAGTGTCTGAAGTTTTAAATATTGTATGCAATCCGGAAATTTCGTATAGAATATCGATTGTTCTACGTTGAAGCTAAACGTAGATATATATCGCAAGCAAAACAGTTATTCAAAAGTTGTTACTAACATGTACCATATCTATTCAATGCGGTTTGTATTAATACTATGCCTGTATCAAGAAAACTAGGAAAAGCTCTTGACAAAAAAGAGTATCTAAGGAAATGATCCAGGGCGATCCACTGGACAAATTAAAAAAAAATATGACGTTTTTAAACTAATTAAACATGCTGGATGTTCTTAATTGTAATTGGCTAATTAAAACTTTTCCTTAATCCTTTTACAATGCTGTTACTTTCACTTGTTACATCTATGATATGTGTTTTAAAGCAACAAGTGACAAGTATTTTTTGTAATGATTTTTAAATTATATGAAATCGAAAACAAAATTTTTGGCAGACAAATATTTATTTATTAATCTATTTATTTCAGAGAAATCGATCATCATTAATTTATAAACATAGTATAAAAACTTAAATATCTTTTTAGCTATATTAAACTACCATAAATTTAAAACATGTTCACGTAGAAACATAATTATCCTAGAACGCATTAGAGGTTAATACGCAGTAGATGCTTTTTAAACTTGGAAATGTTTGATGCAAAGAGATCAAAATCTGGAAAACTTATTAATTGATTTGCTAAGCACATAAATCTTGGGAGGGAACTACAGTAGGCTAAACTGAATAGTGTTCAATCTGAACAGCTTCATCTGTCTAGTAACAGTTCCATATGGCTGGAATCATAAATTATAAGGAACGTATTCTAAAGGAGCATCTCAGATCTGCAAGATCTTGAGAGGTATGATTGATAAGGTCTATAAGCTAAGGTTCTTAAAAAAACATCTTTTAAATGACTCAAGTTTGTTAATTAAATAACCTTGGTGAGACCACCAGATTTGGGAAGCGTATTCTAAATTCGGTCTGATGTTACTCTCGAAAGAGAGAGATGCATCGAAAACACAGATCTTTAATTTCACCTTGTATTTTCAGTTCGAAGAGGTTCAACTTGTTTTCGTATGTAATTACATTCAAAATTTTACAAAAAGAAACAACTTTGCATTTAAATGTATTGGGATGCAGGTTTGATTTTGCTCACCACCTACCCACCCTGTCCAAATCTTCTTGAAGCTTATGAAATCGGAAATAGATTTAACTGTAGCAAACATCTTTAAGTTCTCGCCATAGATATCGTTAATTGAAGGGAATTGGACCAATATGGGAGCTTGCGGCACACCAGAAGTTACATCAATAAAATCAGAAATACAATTATCAATTAGGACAAGTAACTAGTAATCCATTGTTGTACGATACTACCATGTAATAATGAATGTATGCTATTTTCACTAATGATTAAAGATGTCTCAATCTCATAATCAGTCACATGAAGATTTTGTGATATCGGTGAATCCACACCATCAATGTTTTCTGGAACAACAACCGATTTCGGACGACCTGCATTTTTTATTGATTGATCTTCATCGTCAAAAGTCGAATTAAGTTCATCGATGCACTGTTGTTCAGATAAAGTTGTAAAAATTGAAAACACAACTTAAATTTATCTCTTGGCCAGCATTTATAATTATAATGCCCATATAACAGATTACGTAAATCAAGTGTTTTCTGGTAGATGGATTGAGAATTACAATGAAATTTGGCCATCACCCAGATCTTTAGGTCTGATTTTTTTAAATTACTTAAAATGGGATGGAAACGTGTCTGCTGTCAAGAATGTTTTATATAGACGAGACCCTTATTTAGAAGAAGGTAGTTGCCATTTGGGCACTTAATAAAATGTTTGATTATTTATAATTTACCTAGCCACATTTGATTTATTTAATCGAATAAACCGATTTAGTTAATTCTCTGCAAATAAAAATCTTAACTGAAGACAAAAATATATATATAGAGTTTTGAAATAATTTCTAGGATATATTGGATTAATTATTTAAATCTTCACTACCAAATCCCACGACCGTTGTAATGATAAATTAAAAACTACTTCACTTCAATTTTAATACCTTGTATTTTATATATTTAATCCATTTCGTCCGAGGCCTGTGCCCTAACCTCAACGCGGCGCTGATTAAACACCCCCAGCTTTGTTTGTTGCAAATTATTCCACGGAACATAATTTTAATTCGTCGATATATTTAAATTAAATTATACAACCCTTGTAATATTTAATACCCTTTCATTAACAACTACCCTCGCGGGGCTCGGTAAAATAACCTAATCCCAGGATAAATAATGAAACGAATAATATACAATTACGTTGTGTGAAAATTAGTATTTTATTAATGGAAATAATAATGCTGACCTAAAAATACTAAATAATATATATATTTATACAGCACGAATGAATATTCCATTATATTAAAATCCGATGGTGGAAATTATATATAATGCGAATTAACGGGTAATGGGCATTAAACATGTAGATTAAACTTTATTTAAATAACCTGTTTTTAACCATTTTTTATCACTTTCTTTAATTAGCCTGAAAACATATTTATACATACACGAATATGTACACATATAGATACTCATATACATAAACCTGTAATGCACAGCACCCCTACTATGATTATTCTTGTAGACCATTCAAGTAATCAAAAAACACTCTATATATAACAATATATTGAAGTATTCAATTTAAAAATTATTAAAAACAATCAATTTTTCAAGAAATTAAAAACTAAACGTGTTTGAGGATAACAGTTCACTTCGTTAACTAAATTGTCCGAGTGGAAATTCGTGAACTTGTAATGTCATTAGCAACGTTTGCCTTTTCATTTCATAAACAGTTTAAGGAGAACCGCATGTTGTTGGGTATCAATACGAACACACTAGCTTCAGATACGACGTGTGCGCTTTAGTCCTTGATTGAAGAGCCATTTGGCTGACTGCTACAAAATTAAACACCCTCGCTGATTAGATAATTGGGCGGGGATTCACCCTCATCAATTAAATAATCTACACAAAAGCCGCCAGCAAAAATGTGTATGGTGAACTTGGCAGATGCGAGTGATAAGTAAATTAAAATTTAATTTCACGTCCAATTTTAATTGTGTAATTTTTGATGGAATTAGATGGTTCGGATCAATACTGTATAGCCAGGAATATGTACATATATAAAAAAAATCTTCATAACGAATATGACGTGGATGGTGGCGACCGTTACTAGGAATGTTATTGTTGATGAAAAATATAAAAAATGCCATGATCACTAGTCATCATATTTAATTAATTCGAAAAAATCTATTTTCAAATATTTATGTGTAAAAGTTCAACATTTATAGGTTTTTCAGAATTTCTTTATTGAGTTCAATGTTGGATGACTGTTTTATTTGTTTTCGTGTAAAGTACCTTTTTACAAAGGTGTCCCCACTCAATGCAATCTTAGTAAGAAAAACGAAAAATCTCGGAAATTTTAAGATATAGAAAAACGGTTAAATTGGGGGAAGAAGTGTAGATTTACCAGACGAATGAAATTCCACGGTTAAGCCGGAATTTTTTTTGACCAAAAAAATTATTTCTTTTGTTTATAACAGTTGAACGCTTTATTCGATTTGAATGAAATACATAATATATGCATGTGTTTTTGAGTTTTGTTAAGATTATATTAATAATAAAAACGCGGTTAAATTCCTTTCTTCAGTGTTTTTATTTAAGCACTATATGTACATTTCGGACACTATGTCCATCAATAGTTGACTAACACATTTTACAATGGTGTCGTTGCATTTATAAGGTACACGAATTAAAGAAAGAACCTAAAAGTTATTATTTCAGTATAGACTGATTAAACTTATAATAATTTATTGAGTTTCGTTTTTGAGTAATAAGCTGGGGTGAGATTGAATTTTTTGAAAATTTTGTTCAGTTTCTTAACTTATGGGACGTGGATTATTTTAATGAATGATTTATTTCTTTGTGCAGTGATCTGGTCTAATGTGGTTATTGATTGTATTAAGCGTTTTCTGTTATGTTTGTTAATGATTTTATTAATAATGTGAATGTTGTAACCAAAGGATGTCCAATTTTACGCATGAGGTTGAATTCAGTCTGTCTGTTTTGTTTTGAGATGGGTAAATGAGTTGCTCTATATATCATATTATAAAATGCGGTAATTCATGTTTGAAAGGTGAGTGAGAGCTGTAGTGTATGTAGTTAAAAACGTGAGTAGATTTTCTGTAAATGTTTAATTCTAATTTTCTTTTGTTTCTAATAACTATTAAATCTAAAAACGGTAGTTGATTATATGATTCAACCTCGTACGTAAAATGTATGCTGTGGTTAAAAATATGTGATGTTTGTTTAATGTTTTCTTAGTGATCACAAATATATCATCTACATATCTATCCACGTTTTAGGGAAGTTAATTAAGCTGTGTTTAGCTTTATTCTAAAAACTGTTCATGAACACGTTCGCAAGAAAAGGTGATTGCCCATAGGCGTACCAAATGTTTATTTCTAATATTTTCCTTCAAATTCAATTTTAAATCCATGACGAATTTTGTTAATGCAAGTGTCTACTTTGTTTTTTTTTCCAGTATTTCTTATGTTATTTATTCTTACAATATGGAACATAACAAGTGTTTTTCACCAAAATTACATATCTGGTTCCATCAAGAGGGGAGCTCAACAAGTATCAACTTTCTTATGTTATATCTAATGGAATGCTGGAGAAGTAAACTGTTCATCTGGTGCTAAATCCACACTCTCCAACATTTTTATGAATTCCAAAAAGTTATTGACAGAAAAATGATTGTTTAATTCTTTAACTAGCCATTTAGCTAAATTTTAAGATGGTGCATTTATATTTGAAACAATTGGCCTATATTTATTTCCCGGTTTATGTATTTTTGGAAGGCAATATAATTTAGGTAATTTGGGGTTGTTTAATTTTAGCAAATTAACGGTTCTTTTGTCAATTAGGACTGAAGAATTTTTAAGTGTATCGTTAATTTTATTGAAGTACGTTGTTAATAGATTTTTTTTTTTTTTATTGTGTATGAACCTCCCTCTAACATTTCGTGAACAGTTTTTGAATAATCGGTCTTATTAACTACGACTGTGGCATTACCTTTCGACTATCAATTCAAGAATGGATCCAAAAAGCCCTGAAGGAAACCAACTACTATAAGAGCCATAACACAGATTTTACGACGCTGGAAAAATTGAACAACAGAAATGTATTTTTCCTAAAGTCTGATAATGTTAGAATTACCTAACAATCTAAAATATGTAACCATTTCTAACAGTTGTAAGTTAGTATCCTTCGATGTTTCGAATATGTTTGCTTAAATACCCCCAGAAGAATGTCTCGAAATAATAATTGAACTATTAGATTGTAATAACGTTAACTAAAATATTAAATTGGATTTCATTAATTTAATAGATTTAGTAATTAAACGCAATTATTTTTAATTTAACAATAAAATTTATATACAAAAAGAAGGTCCTGCAATGGGTTCACCACTGAGCCCAGTGCTGGCAGACATTTTAATGAATAACCTCACAAATAATAAAGTAGTCACCCTAAGGCAAAAAAATACATACAATTGTGGTATAGTTACGTAGATGATATTATAGCATGCATCGTAGGTATTTATCGAAAATTTAACCAATTTTTGCCATTTCTGAACTGTCTCTATCTATCCATTAGATTTACAATAGAAATAGAAAGCAATAACAAAATTAATTATTTAGATTTAACATTAACTAAAACTAATATTTCATATATACCAAAAATCCATTTTCACAGACATAATTATACTAAACAAATCCCCTCAATTATTTAAACACAAAATAGCATCCCAAAAGAAATAACAAAATAGAAGGTTTATACTCAATGATAATCCGTGCAGACCTGTTTAACCCGGAATACTTAAAATTAGAAATAAATATATCAATAATCAAACAAATTACTATTAATTATGGTTATTCGAATTCACTAGTGATTAAATTAATAAAAAAATTTCAAAACATATTGAAACACACTACGTTTTTACCACAATTAATATGGATTATCAGCTAGTAACGGTCACAACCACCCTGAAGTTAAACAAATTTTAATTTAAAAAACTCCGATTAGTCAATAATGACAAGAAATCGTACAAAATCTTGACATTTTTTAGAACAATATACAATTTAAAAACGAGAAATTGATATTGTTTTTAAATCTAGCAATAAGTTTGTGTAGATTGTTGAGGAGTGTACTTCGAGCAATCTGGTCGAGTTTTTCAGATACGATTAAAAGAACACGAACAATCCTATAAACTAAAACAACATAACTCTACATTTGTATAGCATTTACTAGAGACAAACCATAGATTTTACAAGGATGTACTGTCGGTAATCCATCTCGCTAATAAAGGCAAACTAATGAATTTACTGGAAGCCCTTGACAAGATTAATTCAAGAATTTCCATCATTAACGACCAGGATGACCTGTTGTATACCCCTCTGTTTAAAGCATTTTAGATTTGAATAACAGAAAAAAGTTTAATTTTTTTCTGTTATTCATTAAAAATGTTACGCCTCTAAAACCATATAGGTTCAATTTTTTAAGTAAAATATCAACGCAGTCAAATGCTTTTGTTAGATCTAAAAATAATCCACCTGCATCCAAGTACTTTACTACTTTATCATAAAATGAGCGAACGCCTATAATTGTAGATTTGCCCTTTAAACGTTCATGCTGGCTATTGCTTAGAATTTGATGCTTTTTTAATAAATATACGTGCTAACATGCAAAGTTTAAAAATTTTATGAAAAACTTAAGAGACTGGCCTATAATTCCAAATATTTGACCGATCGTCCTTTTTATATATTGTGATTACAATACATAATTTTAAATTATCAAGAAATATTCCAGTTTCTAAACAGAAGTTTATTAATTTTATGTTATATGTTTATTTATTCTTTATACAACTTTCTTAAAAAATACATTTCAAACAAATAAATTACAAAAACCAATCATAAAATTTTTGACGAAAGAAGCACGGGCGGAGTTATTATTAAAATACGTTCTTCCACTCAAACCCTTTTTATACCGTCATTTAAGAAGCTGGCATCATCTTCTACATTCGGAGTCAATTATATTTTAATGGCTTTAGTAATTGATGAGCAGACTCCTGAATTACATAATCAGGAATATCATCAAATTCAGGAGATCGGTTACTTTCAATTTATATTTTAAAATATGATATATTTCCATTTCTGCAAATGGTTTCAAATATATGCTTTGAGAAACTGTTTTTAGAGGTGCATAAGTTGGATTATTTGATGATAAATGTGACTGTATATTTAGAGGTTTTTCAATAAAGAAATTGTCGAAAACTTCAGATAGTTGTAAAGGATTTGTAATTACATTTCCACTTTAATCAAGTTCTATATAATCGGTATTAAATCTGTTCACTCCTAAAAGTTCATTTACTACACACCATGTATTTTTATGTATGTTGTCTGATGTAAATATTTTGTTCTGATAATATATCTTTTTAGTATTACGCAGCAATTGCTTATGGATCGTTTTAATTTTTTTTGTTTTAAGCTGAGGAAATTGTTCTTTTCATTTGATAGAAGCTGTACCATAGAGTTCGATGCAAGATTTTTTAAGTTTAGAGTTTACCCATGTTATTTATTAGTGTTCGTTTGGCATTTATATTTAGGGAAATAAATGTTGAAATGATAAGTGAAAGTGTTGTGAAAAACATCAAATTTTTCGTTAATATTATTTTCTGAGTACATGTCTAACCAATTTTCTTCATTTAATTTATTGATAAATTTATACATATTTTCATCACTATACCATGTTTTAATTTTGTAATTAGAAGAATGCTCCGAACATTTTATATTTAGGCTGCATAATATTAATTTTTTTTGTACTTACTTTACAAGATCTATTAAAAAAATACATAAAACTACATAAATAAATACAGAAACCTAACAATTTTAAGCATAGAACTTGAGCCGGAGTTCACGACTACTCGTGTTCTTCCACTCGAACCCATTATAGTTGGCAGCTGATATTATATTTGATAATTGATAGTTGTCTGTACTACATTTATTTATTTATTTGGCCCAAAGAATATTAAAAATATCATCAATCTAAAAATACCAAATTAATGGTAGTAATTCTTTGACTGCAGAAGCGTTATTGCAACTTGTACGCAAAAAATAGATGTAATACAAGTAGAAGTTGTATTTGTAATCCTTGTAGGATGGACATTTATTAATTTTATGTTGAATGTTTCTAGAATAATGGATGATATAATTGAATTTGCAGATAATTTTTAATTAGTATCTGAAGTTGGATTAAAAATGTATCAATACATCCCATAGATGGCCGATAACCGCTAATTATGTGAATACATTGTGGCCCAGGTTTTGCCACAGTCTTATCAATTACATAAATTATAACATCTAGAGCTCAGGTAACAATATTATTATCATGCCATATCGCTACCTATAGTCTGTTCGTTGGATCTTTGGTCGTACGTCACAAACTATCGCTTCAAAAAACGACGAAAGTTTTACAGTGCGTTCTTTTTCTAACGCATTTGGTTTACTTTATCAGACTGAATGTTTTTGCGTCGTTTCTCGAAGCGATAATTGGTGACGTACGACCAAAGATCCAACGAACAGACTATATCCACTTTTACTGCATCTACAGTAACGCGACTCTAGAGAAGAGTTTGTGAAATGATTAGTTGTTATAAATAATTTTTTGGACCATGTTTCAGTTAAGCATATAAATTTTGACATAAATATGTTAAGATTAATCGTTATATATATTCCATTTTTTCTATTCTTAGTGATCAAACATTTAATTTGTAAAAATCAGATGTTGCGTTTTAGAATTTGCAGTTGATTGGCGAGCTCCTTAAAAATGTTTCGTTTTGTTATGTGCTGACTTAAAAAACAACGTATTAATAAATACGTTTTTTGGCAAAAAATCCTCATTTAGGACAAAGTTTTCATTTTCAATAGCGACACCAATTTTAAATGAAGCATCTAGTGCCTGCACTTGTTACATCGTTATGGAATCTAGATACGAAGATCCATTTTCTACGTAGGGTCTCGACTACGAGCAGCTCTGCATTCGTCGTTCGTCCTGTGAATTTAAATTCGTTTGGGCTCATAGATTTCTTTCGGGAAACTTTTACCCAATCGTTGTTTTCGTGATTTGTTTTGGGTGATTATGCATGGCATGGTTTTCCTCTTTGTTTACATTTTTATCTATTCCAATTGTTGTTGTTTTGGAAGTAAAACTCGTAGGCCCATCTTTTGGAATTTATTGATTTATTTGTTTTATTTCGAATTAAGAAAGCGGACTGTTGCATTGATTTATATCCGTACTATTTTTAAGACTGTAAATTTCTTGTGTAAGAACTCGTATTTTCTCCTCCTGTTTACAAATGGTGCTATTCTGATTATTCACTTGATTAACAAGGGTCATTATTTTTTTTAAGGCAAAAAATATGTTTAGAGGGCACTTTTGAGTTCTAGTTTTTTCTTCATATTGTCACACAATATGACACAAGCTCAACTGTTTCCTCAATCACTCAATCACCAAATAAATTAAATTTACCATGAAAATAGATAGAGCAACCATTAACTGTTCTTCGATACATTAATTCATTCCTATAGAATTTCCACCACCTCTTTGTTCCATGACAAAATCCCCCCTAACTCACTTTCTTTGATAGACCGATCAAACTAACACAAGAATTTTACGGCCTACATTTCAAATCCAATTAGGCAATCATTTGGGTGCTTACTTGAATCTTCGTTTGCATAATATTTAAAAAAAATTCTATTGTCTGCAATAAATGACAATCGCTAAGCATTCGTTTATATGGGTAATAACTTAAGAACAAAGTTATTATTATTTTAAACAGCTATATTAATCTATTTGATATTTTTAAAATAATAATAATAATAATATTGAGTTATTTCCCTATAGATACAATATCCATTAACAGAGAAATATAAACAAATCTTAAACATAACATAGTACAGAAAAAAATTAAAAAAGTTCAAACCTTATAAAATAAAATCATTAAAAAACTAGTAATAGAAAGCTATGAATAAAAAGGCAAATACAAGTAACCTAGTTTATGAGCAACAATAAAGAAAACATTTTAATTACAGTTTAGTGTACGTGTCTTAATCTCTAATAAAGAGGTATTAAATTTGTCCAAATCCGAAAATCTGTTGCAGTTCCTTACCATAATGAAAATAGGCGAATAGTATAAAACATTGGTTCTCACTGTGGAAAGCGTAAAAGAATTAGGGCACCTGGCATTTAACCTCGGAACCTGGAAGTTTAGTTGCGCGAGTAAGTGAGTGTCATTATCTCGATTATGAATCAAGTTGTAGAGGAAACTTTTCTAAGCATTTCTAGTGAGGACATATTGAATTCCGAAAGCAACAGATTATAATCATAATTTTGGACCGGGTACTCTTTGTATTTATATTATAAATTTATATAAATTATTAGAACATTTCTTTAAGTAGACATGTAAAGCAGAATAAATAAATAAATAAATAAATAAAGCTTTAGAAATTTTTGCAGAATAGATTCAATTTGCTGAATGTAGCAAGAATGGAAAGGCGACCATACGATATAACAATATTCTAATTTAGATCTAATTAAAGCGTAAAATATTTTAACTAGAGTGACACTGTTTTTGAAATATTTGGAATTTCTCATGATAAACCCCAAATTTCATTAATATGAGCTTCGAAAGTTAATTTATTATCTAGCAAGACACCCAAATCCGTGACCACATTACAGTGAGAGAGCAGATGACTGCCAACAAAGTAGCTATATAATATGGGATTCTCCTTTCGGTTAAAGATCATTAGCAACGCACCTGGCATCAATTGTCTGCAAGTCTTTCATTAACATTAGACAATCATTCTCCGATTTAATCTCAGAGTATAATTTTATGTCTTCAGCATATAATAGTATTTTAGAATTAATATTCGAAACAATATCATTGATGAAGCATATGAAAATTAAATGCCCCATGTTAGACCCCTGAGGCACACAGCTAGAAACAACAACTTTAGGGGACATAAAACCATTTTGTTCCACGTATTGAGTGCGATTAGATAAGTATGGCTCAATAAGGGAATATAATATAGGAGAAAACCCAAGGTCAGATAGTTACATAATTATAAGACTGTGGCTAATGTTATCGAATGCTTTTTTTAAATCTAAGTATATTGCATCTTCTTGTCCATGCCGATCAAGAATGTGTGATATGAAGTGAGTGAAATTTTAAAGGTTGTTATTCAAGAAACAGGATGGTGGTGGTTGATCGGTTATTAACGAAGCCGTGTTGGTGTGGTGCAATATAATTAGAGATAGATTTTCTTTGAGATAATGCCTTCAAATAGTTTAGCAAAGGTGTTTATCAAGGCGATAGACCTATAATTAGTCACTTCGTTTTTATCTCCAGATTTAAAAACTGGACATGTGCTAGCTAGTTTCCAAATATCGGGAAATGATACAGTTGTTAGAATTAAATTGAAAATGTGTTTTAATGGAGTAACAAGACATGGTATACAATCTTTTACATAGAAAGAGGGTATTCCATCAGGGCCGCATTTAAATTCTTACCAGTTTCAATGATCTCCTTTTCAGATAAATTTTTAATTAGTAAGTTAGAATTACTACACGAAGAAATCCTAATATTAGTTCTTGAGACGGAAACAGGCCTGAAGACACTCTTGAAAAAGTCAGCAAAACTATTCGCAATATCCTGTTCGGTCTCCGAATTATTGTTACAATAACACATATTTCCAGAAATTCGAGACGAAGCTTTTTTGGAACGTATAAAAGACCAGAACTTTATCGGATCACTTTTTATAGACGATTCCTGCGTTTCAATATATGTTTGGTAATCCTTAGAAATATTTATTTTAATTCTGCGGCACAAATCTCTAATCTTAATAGTGTAGAAATTACTCAAGCATCTATTTAGAAGTTTTAGGTACCTAGTTTTAGTACGAATCAGTGTTTTAGTTAAATTTGTAAACCATATAAGGAATTTTCTTTTTAAGTTACTTTTTTATGGGGACACAAGTTTTGAAAATATTATTTGACTTTAAAATTGAGAGCAGGCATTATTTGGATCTATGCTACCAACAATACAATCCAAGATACACTCTTGAATCTTGCGATATAAGAGGGGAAAGTTAGCTTTTTTAAAGGTCAGCTACTTCTTAGACGAGTTCATGTTAAACGTGGACGCTAAAGGATTTTTCAATGAGGCATCGAGAGTAATTGGAGGATGATGCTTATCAATATTTACTAATAGATCAGCCGACTCTAACACATTGCAGCTCAAGTTACTGGTATGAAAAATCAGATTGAGGATTCTATGATTAGAATTTTAATACATTATTTACCTGAAATAATTTATTATATTTAGTTAAATTAACTAATGCTAGAGTTTGAGCAGATTTCGTACAACCAGTGGACGTGATGTTAATAAAATGTGGTAAGTTGCCAATTAGTAAGGTAGGTAGAGTGAAATCAATATATTCATCAAGTAGTTCTAGTAAGACATTATAAGTTGGTAAAGGAGAGTTGGGGGGAATGTATACACAAATGATGTTGATAGACTTTAAGTGAACAAGCAATCTGACTACAACAATGTCGAAGTCTTTTATAACTGCAGTAATATTAAGACGTCGAAGTAAATACTTTAAGTCGACAACAATTAAACAACCACCCCTTTTTTCCCACTCTATCTGCCCGAAAAACAGCAAAATTGGATGGAAACATTTCTGCATCAAATATACCCTCGTGTAGCCAAGTTTCAGTGAACGCCAAGATTCTGTAATCTGATGATAATATATTTTTATACAAAGTATGTGTTTTAGTTGCTAATCCGCGAACGTTCTGATAATACATTTGCAGCCAGTCAGGTAAAAGGGTAGTATTTATGACTTTTTTGGAGCAGGGACTGTAACTATTACAGGATTGTCATTTACTAATTTAATTTACTAATTAGATTTACCGCCTTTCAAACGATCGTTTAATTCCGCAAATAAAAAAAAAATGGTGCCTGCTGTATCAAGTTGAACCAATTGCCGCATTGACACTTCTTTAGCGTAACTACCTCTAGTTTATGCTTGTAGAATATTCTCTACAAATACTATTAACAAAAAGAGCAATAAATTTAAAAATACGAAAACATTTCGTGAATCTACAACAATGAGATTCACGAAATGTTTTCGTATTTTTAAATTTATTATTTAATTTTCTACAACGAACTAAAGGATTTTAATACATTTTATTATTCAAAAAGAGCAACAATCACATATGGAATTTGGTTTTTAAAGATTATAAATAACTTGAAATTATTTACATTAAAAGCAGCAATTTCAAATAGCAAAGAACTATCTGCCTATCAATTATCAAGTCACAGCTACAACTTTCAGTCACTAGCATAATTTTCTAAAAATATGAATTCTAATTTGCGAAGCTTACAGATTCCAAAAAGTTCTAGTAAAAATTCCTTGGATAATAATTTTAAAACGAAAGAATTAATATGGTTTTTTAATTGTAGAAATATGCTTATTGAAACTGAAACTTTTATAAATTATAGAGTACATAAACTAAAGCAGCAGACGATGGTGCAAGCGAACACGCTTGTGTTTTGTTGCGTAAGCTCTTTCTGTATTTTTTTCTGTATAATAAAAGTTTTAATTTTTTTTTC